>CAMXCT020001571.1:28902-128902 GCA_947184155.2 Cladocopium goreaui | reverse complement strand
TCAAACAAAGGCTAAAACTCTTTGTTTTAGAGCCTTGAAAGACTCAGAAAGGCTTAGCTAGCTCCAAAAGGCACTTTTAAGGCATGTTGTCAAGTACGACCCCCGTGACCCCAAATGTTCAGGGTTTGGGGTTATCCTTTACTGGCTTACGCCAGAGGGTAGTAGCCTTCAGGCGTGGTCGGCTGGCGCCGCTGTGTCCTGCTAGGCTTGACCCTAGCAGGCCCTTAGATTCGAGGTGGCGTCGAGGCTTAGCCTCGAGCCAGAGGCTCGAGCGCCCATGTATATGGTCAGCGGCGCTCTCGCCTGTTTAGACAGCGCGCGGATTTAGGGTTTAGGGTTTAGCCAGTGCACGGACTTAGGGTTTAGGGTTTAACAAGCGCGCGGACTTAGGCTTTAGGGTTTAGCCAGCGCGCGGATTTAGGGTTTAGGGTTTAGCAAGGCGGATTTAGGGTTTAGAGCTTAGCCAGCGCGCGGATTTAGGGTTTAGGAGTATTGTAGTGCTTGTAATACTTGTAGTACTTGTAGTGATGCTTGTAGTACTTGTAGGTACTGACTTGTAGTACTTGTAGTACTGGTAGTGCTTGTAGTATTTGTAGTAGTTCTAGTATTTAAAGGCTTGGAGTTTGCATGTGGCAATTGCTTTTGGAAAAGGCTACTTGCTTCTCTTCTGGGCTTCCAGGAGCTGCTCTGGCACAGCTTGCTGCAATAGTGAACCCCGCAAACAAACCTACTAAAGTGAAATGAAACCTCTCCTGGTGCAGAGCATTGGAAAATTGGATAAACCCTAACCCCTAAATCCGCGCGCTGGCTAGACCCTAAACCCTAAATCCGCGCACTGGCTAAACCCTAAACCCTAAATCCTGGCTAAACCCTTAAACCCTAAATCCGCGCGCTGGTTAAACCCTAAACCCTAAATCCGTGCGCTGGCTAAGCTCTAAACCCTAAATCCGCGCGCTGGCTAAACCCTAAACCCTAAATCCGCGCGCTGGTTAAACCCTAAACCCTAAATCCGTGCACTGGCGAAACCGGAAACCCTAAATCCGTGCACTGGCTAAACCCTAAACCCTAAATCCGCGCGCTGGCTAAACCCTAAACCCTAAATCCGCGCGATCGCTAAACCCTAAACGTACTACAAGTAGAGAAGCTACTATACTCGAAGTACTAAGTACTATAAGTACTACAAGTGCTGGCTAAACTCTAAACCCTAAATCCGCGCACTGGCTAAACCCTAAACCCTAAATCCGCGCGCTGGCCCAACCGTAAACCCTAAATCCGCGCGATCGCTAAACCCTAAACGTACTACAAGTACAGAAGCTACTATACTTGAAGTACTAAGTAGTATACTTACTTTTGCTTAGCGGAATTTTAGAATTTTTTTGGGCCTTGTTTTTCTTCAAAGTCAGGGCAGTGGCAGGGGCAGCTAAAAACGAGAATCAAAAATAATTTAGAAAGAAGTAAACGAGAAAACCATGTATATAATGGAAACCTGTTTCCTACCACTGTGCAGACGCATGCCGAACCATCATATATCTCCTATAAGAATTGACGTTTCAATCCCATTAGACTTCGTTTGCTGAGCTGATAAACAAAGAAGCTTCAGACGAAACTTGCAACATGGTGGGATGCAACCGGTAAATCCATGTACGAAAAAAACACCAAAATAACTTTGCATGCTTTCAACGAGAAATGTTCCTTCGGGGAACGAGGAAAGGAAATAAGTTTCTGAATCTTGAAGCATTGGAACCATTGAGGCTGCACGCGTTTCATTTTAAGCAGAGCAGCTGATCCTTAACGTCCCAAAAACGCCAGCCCAATGCATGTGGCAGCCCGGCCGGAGCAGCCAGACCTGCCATCTGCTTGCTGAGCTATCGAAATTTCAAAATTCAGAATTTTCGACTTGCTTTGCCAGTGCGTGAGCAGGAGTAGCCGGAGCAGCTAATTCCTGTCACACACGCAAGTCGTACAAGCTAGGCGGTAACCAGCGGGTCCCAAACGTCATCCTCCTCTTCGTCACGTCTCCTTATCGTCGTCATCGCCATCCATCCTGGTTTGTTTTTATTTTTTTAGCGGAGGCTCCTCAGTTGCCTTGGCTTTCGGCTTGGGCTTCGGCTTCCCAGACGCATTTGGTTTCCTGTTTTTGGTTTCTGTCTTTGCTTTTGGGCCTGGCTTCGGCTTCGGCTTCGGAGTCGGAGTGTGGGTCACGACGCCGATGGCTTGCGCATAGTTTTGTTGTTGAACAAAGGGCTCGACGGGTCTGCCATGCTGGTTTGCATCAGGTCAAGTCCCTCCAACAGCTTGCTGTGGACCTCGTTGTAGGTGACACCAAGGTAGGCCACTCTGTTCTGCAGACAAGCAAAAGCTAGTTTGCCATCTGCTGCCCTCAGATCCACATCCATCTTCCCAAAGAATGTGTGCAACAGCTCTTCCATCAGCTCAATGGGAGGGCTGAAGAAGCACACTGGCTCTGGCGCGTCCTTCGCACGGTCATTGACCTTGGGCTCGTCGTCCATATTCGTCCATCCTTCTGTTTTGCCTCCCACAGAGATGAGGTGCTTCTTACCATAGAGGTCCTTTTCCTGAGACCATTTCAATGTCCATTCGTCCGAAAGCCTGGGCAAGAAGTTTTTGGAGAGCCTTGGCCGGAGCAGCCAATGGCTCCTGTGTCCGAGGCAGGGAACGGCCGGGTCAGAAATACCACTAAAACAACTGGAGCCAAAAGCGACGACGAACGAGTATTTGGAAGCTCCTAAGGAGAGGTCAAATCGTCCTCTCCTTAGGAGCATCGCTAACGACGGCGATGCTCCTAAGGAGAGGACACGGAGAGGACAATGGTATGTTTTGCATGATCGCTTAACGGAATTTCAGTTTCGTCCTCTCCGCGTCCTCTCCTTAGGAGCATCGCCAACGACGGCGAGAGGTCAAATCGTCCTCTCCTTAGGAGCTTGTCAGGGGCAGCGGAGAGGCTCCTAAGAGTCTTTCGTCTTGTTTTTGCTGTCATGGATTTCGAGCTCGACGAGCAGCTGGCTTCTGCAAGGCCGCCGCTGTGCAAAGATTTGCTGCCATACAAAAATGAGGCTCCCAAGCGCCCAGGCCGGATCAGCCTGTTGCGTTCGTCATTGCTGCCTAAGTAAAACTAAGACTTCCAAGCGCGCAGGCCGGAGCAGCCTGTCACGCTTCTGCCAGGATTGGCGATCCGAACTCAGCCGGAGCAGCTGATGTTCGACTTGCCAAAGTCCACATGAAATTCCCCAGTGCGAAGATTAACATCCACACGGCCTTCGTGCACTGCCACGAAAAAAAATCAAACCAGGTGCCCATGTCGGCCCAAGTGAACCCCTGCTTGGCTCACTTGCACGAAAAGTGCCATGAGCTCTTCAGCATGAAGAAACTCTTGCTTGGTATTGTTGGTGAGACCGCATTTAACACCTTGCATTCGCAGCGGCAACCCTGTGACAATGCGACGGTCTGGGTCTAAGTCTGTCAAGTTGATTGTCGTCAAAATGTCCAAGGCTATTCAGGTCCTGCAAACATTTGGCAACGCCGGTGCCATGCAAGTGCTGCCGCATCCAAAAGAACGCATTTCTGCAATTTTCCACTCTGTCTGACACTTCATGCAGCGGAAATGCTTTCAGTAACTTAGTGCGAGTTTTGGAAACAAGGGCGAGAAAACTTTCACGTTCATCCTCAAGCTTTGCAGCCAATCCCCCATGGCTGCTCCTGTAACCATGACCCAGCCTCTGGGCTTGCAGGATCCAAAAGAAACTCAGCTGTCTATTTGCTTGACAACCGCATCCATGTGGACTTGCCATCGCCAGACCCAGCGCATGCAGCCTTGGCCGGATCAGCCAAAGACTGCATGGCGCTGAATGTGGCTTTGGCCCGAACAGCCAAAAGCCATGCACGGACAAGGACAGGAATCTGCAGCAGTTCAGAGCCCAACGCCACGAGAAAAGAAAATAGCGCATTTGCTATCCCTAATAACTTTTCTGCCTTGAAACGTGTTTCAGAAAGGAGACCCACGAGAAAAACACAAATACATTGGTGACATAGCTGCTGGGTTGAACCTAACGCTTCCAAACATTAAGAGTTCAATGGTCATTTCCCGACTGGAAATCACAGATTGACAGCTGTTTCCAAGTTATCCAGCAAAGTAAAACGCAATGGCGGGTTTACGGGGTCCCTGGTTTTGATGCAGAAAATAACTTTGCTGAGAGCAAACGAGAAAAGAAAATTAGAAATTTACAAACAAAAAAAGCAAACATTTTTACACAAAAAATAGTCCAAAAAAAATTCTAAAATTCCGCTAAGCAAAAGCAAGTATAAGTACTACAAGTGCTGGCTAAACTCTAAACCCTAAATCCGCGCACTGGCTAAACCCTAAACCCTAAATTTTACCCGCGCACTTTGCATGTTTGCTAAACCCTAAATCCGCGCGCTCGCTGAACCCTAAACACTAGCGCAAGTCACTGTATCACATTAACTTGCAGCACTGCCCAGGCATGAGCACACATGCGCATTTTTCTTGCATGCATAGCTGAGCGTGCAGCTGAAGGAAGGCTAGTGATTTGGGTATTCTCGCATCATGCCGTCCCAGTACTCGGGCAATTTCGAAGAATCGTTCACCAGGGCGTCAAGGTGCCCCTCATCAATCAAACTTCTCGCCTAAGCCAGGGGTTTGACGAGGTAAGATCATGGCTTTCCTGTTGCGGAGCATTTTCCATGTTACCCCATAGTAACCGTATTCTTCAAACAGAAAATAGTAACCACAAAGATCAAGACAATAGGCAAGGTTCAAAGTGATGAGGTAACAAAAAAGGCCAGCTCACCATTTCCACCGAATCATCATCTGCTGATTTTTTCATGGGGATCATTCGGTTCGATATTTTGCATGGTAATGCAACGCCATGCTTGACAGCTCTCCGGTGTAGGCCTCTCTCCCTTTCAGACCTTGGGTGGCAGCAACCCGCCGGGTGTTTGAAGCTACAACGAAGTCATCTTCAAAGTTCTATGGAGGCAGCAAGATCGGGTGATATCAATCAAAAGGCTGAAACTCAGACGGGGATTCCCTGGAATGAAAATTGAAAAGACAGTCTGGGCTAATCCTGTGAAAGAATCACCCAGATACAATTGCAGTTGAGGCACACAATCAAATCCAAATCATATCTCTCAGCAACGCGTCTGGCATGACGGACGCTCGAATATCCAGCACCCACGCCATATGCAAGCCTTGGTGGTGCAAGGGGATGTTTCAAATCAAATGTGACTATACATAGGAGAGTGGGGTTTATACAAATATATTTACGCATAGCTGTTGAAAATAAATATAGATACACATAATTAAATCGTAACATGGGCTTGTACGCGTATATATATATATATATACATATAGTTTTGTTTATGGATTTGAGTACACAGACAGAAAAAAGAACCAGATGTGTATTATGTTTGAAGCATTAGTATGTAGTCGGGGAAACCCACCCAAACTATATCCCATGCCAATTACGGTATCCGAGAAGCACTTCATCCAGCCGCTCTCGCAGAATGTGGCTGGCATTTTCCCTGAAAGTACCTGCGAGCGGGGAACAAACCAAACACCCCAAAGCAATCGACCAGCTTGGACTATCAATCTGTGGAAGTTTTTTCCCGATCTCGCAATAATCTTGGATGTAGGTCTTCCTAGCGTGGACAATCAATCCACCATGCAGCCCACAAATGCTGCTAAGTCACAAAGTCAAAATCCCGACCATCACTGCAAACCATCTATGGAGGTAAATTCCCAAAGTAAAATTTTCATGATGGTGCATACAAAAGGCAATAGAGTCTTTGGGGTTAGGGTGAAATCTAAAATGAGGGCAATCCCCTCCCTATGGCCCAGCAGTGGCGGTTCTACCCTCAGTTTCATATGAGCCGCGTCAAACTGCTATCTGCGGCCAGGGGATCATCAGCCCTGGTTCTCCAGCTTCTCTTGGTTCTTGATCTCGGCGGCGACGGCCCGAGCTTGGGCCCTCAGGAGTCGGCAAGCATTCACCTGGGAGATGAATGCCATAGATTGGTGGACCCAAGAATCGTGTTTGGTAAGGCTTTTGTAGCGTTCACTACCAACCCTCCAATGGGATTCTACGGATGGATATTGCAAAGGCGAATGGTGCTGTTCCTTTTCCGTATATATTAAATCAATAAATATACATATTTAAATTTATACGCACACACACACACATATATATATATACAGATGTGTGTGTGTGTTGGGGTGTGGGGGTGTATTAAGTTTCTTATATTGATGTTTTAAATAGCCATGGTTTTAGGAAATGTATGTACATTGCATACGCATATTTCGTAAAATGTGCGTGCTGCAGGTGCTTTTGTGCGCACGAAGATGCACGTGAAATGGTAACAATTTTAAAGAAATGATGCGTTAATTCGTACAATATATAAGTTTGCACCTGGAGATGTACACGTGTACATGCACATGGTTGCATCATGTTGCATCTTCACTGACCCCAATGTGGTGGAGGACGTGTTTACACACATATGTATATATATATATAGATAGTATGGTTAAAATATATGGCATAACCATCCTTTACAGTGAATTCATCCCCCGCCTCAGCAGCGCAGGCTGCCTTCAAATCGTCCAGGTCATCGTTAGCGGTGTTCTTTGTCCTTGGTGGGGTCAGAAGTTGAAAAACAAATGGGGTAATTTGGATGGAGAGCGCGCACTCTACGTGAGGGAATCCTGATGAATTCAAAATGCCATAGGCCCAATGTAGACCTGCAAAACTTGAAATTTCTTAGATGAATTCGCGCGTGTGAAACACGAACAAAATATATAATGCATGCATGTTTCTTTTCCAAAAGTTCCTCAAACTTTTTCTTCTTCAGGGCTAAGGCCTCCCGAAGCTCTGAGCCCGGAGGAAGATCCATCCCAATGGCACATGCCGCAAACTCCTTTTTCAGCTGGGCACTTGGGGCAGGGCTGTGTTCAAACCCCGAGCGTGTAAGTCAAATTAAATAGAGTATTCCAAGGCGGTACAAACAAGAAAGAAGGGCAACATAGTTTTGGCACATAAAAAAAAAACAATGATGAAACTTGAATCGGGTTACGAATTGCATCCTTCACCTCTGCTGGTGTTTTTGCGTTCTGCAAGGCGGTGCTCTTAGCATTGGATTTGGCCTTGGCTTTTGCCTTCGGCTTATTGGTGGTTGCGGGTGCTGGAGTTGGGACACCCCCCTGGCCGCCAGTCATCACATTCACCAGAAGTAGAATTTGCCGCTGCATCCGCCGCCAAATCGACGCCGCAGCAATGTGGGCAGCGCTAGCTGCCGCGTCCGCCGTAGCCGCCGCTGCCGCCACAGCGCAATCCTCGCTGACGCCAAATCAGCTGCTGGACCTTTCCTAAGTAAATGATTGTACTTGAAGTAGATGCCCAACCAAACCTGCGTTCGATTGGCGTGGTGTCATAAGTTGGTCTTTCCTCAGTCAAAGGAGAATTTTGGCATTCCCAAGCTAAGTGTTCCCAATGGCCTGGTCCCCCACAAAAGGGGCAAGGCAATCCCATCCAAGCTGGAGAAACAGTGGCACCTGTGAGAACACTTCTAATAGCTGGGGAGTTGTCGGCAAGAGTTCTAAGTCCTTCCCAATCAACGTTCAAGAGTTGGGCTGAAGTCACATGTTGGACCACAGCAACTTCGTGTCTCTTACTATGAAGAAATTTGTCAAAACATGACAGCCGCCAACCAGACCTAACAGTGTGCAAAACATCGTTGACATCGCCATTAGGGTCATTCAAATTGACATTAGGGTCATCACATTCACCAAGGCCTCCAAGGAAGGCCCACCTCCACCACGTGCGTCTGCACCATTGGTCAAAGCAAGACACCCCCCGATCATTGGCACCACTGGGTGCAAGCATTTGCCCTACAGCTTCTGCACTTCTCTGGACTGCTGCTGTTGCTTCCATGCTGACCCCAACCTTTTCGCGATCTTCGAACCGCGCTCCTGTTGTCACCCAAAACCTCGTACTGCTTGGGTCATCGGGGCAGTCTGGGTCTGCGATGCCATCGCCTCTCTTTATCACACTTTCGATTTTGGTCCTGAGTAAGCTGGGGGTCTTTGAGGGGAATGGTAGGATTTTGCTGGGATATGCAGGTACAAGACAAGGAAATGTAATTAAGTACGGCAGCAAGAGAAAGCTGTATGTCAAAACAGACATATGGTCATAAATGAGGTACTGAGACATGCCACGAGCTTTCATCTCATCGATGGTCAAACACTCACGTCCCCGGGTGAGCTCCCCTTCTTGGGAACGAGAAATCTTCAACTGTGTCTCGATGGCATCCACATTCTCTCCCGTGTTCACCCATTGTTGTAACAGCGCTTGCTTGTCCTGCATGTGGGACAAGATGTGTGTGCGTTTCTTACCTTTTCAAATTTATGTGGTGCCCAGCATAAATGGCAATTTTAAAGTAACCGTATCTTTATAATTTTGTTTCAAAACCTGTCCTTTCTCGATCCGCTCCATAACCTCTGCATGTTTGGTGCTTCGCATTCTGACATGCACTGCATGCGACGTGCAAGTCGTGCGTGAGCTGCGCGACATGTGCTGCTGTTGATAACACCTGGGGCTTCCGGGGCTGCTGCAGGGGTTGCGGCGGGTGCTGTCGCAGGTGTCGGGGCGGCATGGGCTGTCGCAGGTGTCGCTGCCGGTGGAGCAGGGGGTGGTGCTGCCGGTGTTGTTGCAGGTGTTGTCGCAGGTGTTGGGGGTGTAGGGGGAGGTGTGTTGGCGGTCGTGGCAGGTGCGGTGGCGGGGCTTGGTGTGGGAGCAATGCGAAGAGGCTTTGCAGGCAAGGAAGCAGGGGCGGGCGTCGAGGCAGGCTTGGGTCTTGCAGAAGCTGGCTGGCCAGAGCGGGCGTCGCAAAGATCGCTTGGCACAGGGGTCACATTGTTAAGCAACTGCTGGGCCCAAGGTTCTCGCATCACGGTTTGTAGCAGAGACATGGCCTTGACCACTTCGGACAACCTATCATCATCCACACCAGCATAGGCTTGGGATGCTGATGGTCCAAGCCTTAACTAAAATGATTTTTCGATCAAAAAGCATCTTTTTCACATAGTTGGGTGTGTCCTAAAGCGATCCCTATATAGTTCAAAAAAGTAGCCATAAAAAATTGCCCAAACATGGAAACAAGAAACTCTGACACGTCTTCCGCGGGAGACTTGTCAATCACAGGTTCCCGAGAGGCCTGGCGACTGAGATAGGCAGCACCCAAGCGGAGAGTAGTGCACGACCTCATTGCAGGAATAAAGCAGCAAATGGGAAAAGCACAGTTTTTGTGGATAGTGATAAATTCTTTCAACCATGTCATCATAACGAAATTCTAAGACCGCCTCTAGCTAATCTAAAAACTACATTTACATGCATATTTACATACTTACATACTTACTTACATACATACCTACAAGATGATGTGTGTATATATACATATATATTTATTTATATTTATATTTATATTTAGGGATAAAATAAATTACGCATAGACACGTGTAAAAGCAAAAAGCTTGTATACAAAACATTCGCTTAGAAACAAGAGCGACTGCAACGGAGGCTGAGGAGAGTGCACCGTCGCAGGAGCCTGCGCGCAGCACGCACACCCACCAACACACCCACACCCCTGTGCACACGCACACACTTGCTCAGAAACAACATTGCGAATTTTGTTGTGGAGTGCATCACACGTGCAGAAAACAATCCCTTAAAATCTGCCAGGAAAAATTGGTTGATCCAGCGTGAATGTCAGTGCGAAGTAACCTTTCTACGTCCTTGCTCTGAGGAAGGTTCAGATGTAGCTGAACCAGTTGTAAATAACCAAATAAATCCAGATTGCGACAACAGTGCAGTAGACAACCCTCAAGTGGAAAATATCGACGTGCCGGTTCTTGGCTTGGCCGGTTGCCATCAGCGAAAATCAATGAGATTGTCAAATTGATCTTGCAAGCTATGTCCACGACATCCATGCCAAGATCTGCAGGTACAGGTGAATGATCAGTTCACCCTTCCCCCATCATACCATAGCTTCGTTGCGTCAGGTAGGTATGATGGGCCTGACGCCCCTGCAAGTATGATTCAAAAGCTAAAAACCACGAAAATCAACCATCAATGAGCCAAAGGAAGTTTTACATCTTTTCAGATGTTCCACACACACGCCTCGCTGCCGCGAGGCTTTTTTCAAGTTCACCCGCAGTGAAGGCTATTATCCGTTCCCTGAAGCGGAATTGGCTTCAAAATACAGGGAAGAATCATCACATGAATTAATCCTAAAGCTCACAGGCCGTCATCAGGTAGTGCCTCCATGCGTCGTGCCTGGTTTGACAAAGTCCTTGTAGATTCCGCCAAGTGGCTAGCAAGATGAGCCAAGTCTGCCGCCGAGAAGATCTGAACTGGGTGTCGGGAAAGGTCTCCTTCAGGATCCTCAAGACGTTCGAGTATGGCCATGTTGGCCTCCCTGTCATTGTTGAGAATGTTCCAGAGGAACGTTGCCAGTTGATGGATCTGGACAGGAGGTGGATTGATGTCAACATTGGCAATGAGAGAATCGGCGTCATCCATGACGGATTCTTGTAACGATTCAGGGCTTCCTGGAACTTCTTCTTGATGGGGACGCCAATTTCCATACGGAGAGATCTCTGGAATCTGAAAATAGCGACGCCAGTAGTTGGCGAGCTGGGAGGATTGATCCCATGAGTCAATCCAGCCATTCTGGCCGGCACGAACGTGGCCGATGATGCCGTTGAAAAAATATTCCGGCTGCCTATTGTGATGGCGGCCACGTCGATCCACTTCCGTCACCATAAGTCGGCGAAGTGCCGGTTGGGTGTCGTCATCTAGAGGTGATTGGACTTCGACAAAATAGTATGCATGGAGCTGACGTCGGACTTCTTCCATCTCTTGCTGGAGTGGATATGATTCCCCGGTAGGAGTAGGGAGAATTGGAGCTTGATGATCGGCAGGAGATGGTATGGGTGTGGCAAGATTTGCCGAAGAGTACCCATAGTGAGGTGTGTCCTCACCTGATCCGGTAGGTGTGAGGGAAATTCCAGCTTGGGGAGCATTGTCGCCACGGGAAGGATGCGACGGACCCGAAGGAGCAGCAGTGCTATACTGGGTTGGCCATGACTGCGAGATCTCCATGAAAGACGACGTGGCTTGCTCATGGAGGATGAAGGATGCGTGATACCGGCAAATGAGGAATCACGTTTGGTCACGGTACAGCTGGAGCCAAGAGCTAAAGACATAAACAGGTAAAAATCAACAAAAAAGCAAAACCACCACCTGCAAACGGGAAAGTCCCAAAGCCCTAAATGCAGGAGACTTTTCAAACTTAAGGAAGCATGTTGCGGTTTGGAAGAGCCTCATGGCAACTCACGCGCATGATATAAGGCTGAATGTGAGACGTAAAGAAATGAATGTTATTTGAAAAGAACTCACTGTGTTCTTGTCCCTCGGTCCAGTGAGAGCGATAGGCGTTCAGATAGGTAATGAGGTATTCCTCGTTGCGGAGAGCAAATGTATCTCCAGTGTCGTCTTGCCATCTGATGTCCATAGATGAAGGAGATAAGAATCGATCCCACGTATACCAGATATGCTGGCTGATGCAGTACAACAGGTTGTACACCGTGAAGGTTTCCAACCGGTGTGTATTGAGCAGAATATTGTAGGTGAACAATGCACGTTCTTCGACCGGAGTGAGGCGAGGGAGAACCTCACATGTTGTAGAGGCCATTGAGTCATCATGGGTTTTGTTCATAAGTGGACGGACTTGTTCAATGTCAACGATGACCAAGACCTTTCGGACTCGAGGAGCAGGAGGAGGTTGTTCAGGTCGAGGATTTTGTTGCCAATCATGTTGCTGAGTGCGACGGTTCTGCCACATATTGTCGTCCCGGGAGCGGGATCGTTCAGGAGCTGTTCGTCGACGAGAATATGAATGAGCCATACTTGCTGTGGATGAAAAATTACACAGAATCAGAACATTCATCGCAGGCCACAGGAAAACAAACAACAATGGTGAGAACCCCAAAGAAAAGACAAAAAGAAAAGCAAAAAGGAAGAAAGGAAGAGAGGAAAAACAAAGGGTTCAACAGCGCCAAATGAGGCATCAATGACGCTTTTTCGACATCGCAGGGATTGATGCTAGAGTCAGTCATCACCCTCAAGTTCATGAGGTGGGTTAACCGGACCCGGTGGGTCATTCACTTCTGATGTCTGTTTCAAAAGTCCCCAGCGTAGCTTACAGAGCTGAGGATCTCGATGGAGTCTCGCTCCGATCGTTTTCCACGAAGGTCTGGACTTTGTGTCCTGTTTCATGCCAATCAATTCTTGGTCGTCAGCGTGGGTCCACGGACGAGCCGGATCAGGAGGTGTAGCGGCAGGAATAGCATGAAGGATGTGCATCTGTGGAGACGGCGGAGCTTTCGGATTGGGAGTCAAGGTAAGAGGAGGTGTTCTGGGTCTTGCTTTCCCACCATGAATGTAGCTGATGTCCTCTCTTGACGCAGCTTCACCATCGGAGTCATCAGAATTCATGTCGCCTGAACGGGCGTCTGAAATAATGGGTAACGAGGTCGAATGGACAGCATCAGGATTGTGGGCGAGTCTAGGTACAGGAATGGACTCCCCTTTCTGTTTCTTTTTTGGTTGTGGGTCCACCAGAGATGATGACCGTTGTTTTGATCGCACTGGAACAGGTGTGGTAGTGCGTGTTGGTTCCGTAGGGAAGGTAATCGTTGTTGTGGACCCAGGAATCGGATCCGGACCAGGGTCCGTCATAAGACTGGCAGGTCGAGATGTACCAGTGGTGAGAATAGATGTATTGATTGGTGGAGAGCTTGTTGATGCCGGTCGCAGGTATGGTTCTGGATTCAATACCATGTGGGAAGGGATGCCGCCATGTGATACCAAGGTCGGGGGACCTTCGGATGTCGGACGGGGCACAAACGTGTGCAGGCCTCTGGTTGTTGGATGATCAAGACGGAAATTGGCCGGAGGCGGCGCTTCATCATATTCAATGGAGGGCTCATGCCAGATAGTTGAGATGCATAATAGCTCTAGCCAAATGATGATGGAACGCTCGTCCTTGAGCATGATCCATGAGCGTTCAAACGAAGACGGAGCAAAAGGAAAGCGGAGCTTGAGCCAGGAAGCTGAAGAAGAGAAGCAAGAGACAACAGAAAACCAACAACCACGAGAAGGGACAGGAAGAAACCGGAAACAAGAGAGAAGAGCAACACCGGGACCACAAGGAAGAGAGCAACCCTACAAAAGCAGCAGAAGCAATTTTTGAGAACAGCAATACTCGAGTTCTGATGCTGAATCAAAAGTTGGTTGGAGATGGCCTGAAGTTCCTCATTGGGAAAGCCAGCTCGTGCATATAATCGAATTAGTTGTGACAAACCTTGTTGGACACGTAGGGATGGAAAAGCTCCCTTGATGACGATGTGACATCTCGACCGGAAACCGCTGAGCAGGACCGAAGGAGGTGAAGCTGAGAATGGTGAGAGAACTTGCGACACCTGTGTTGGTCCCTGGTAAATCAATTCAAGCGGCTTTGTTTCGATCATAAAGCCAAGGAATTCTTGGTCAGGCTCAGTTTCGAGGATGATAGGTTTTCCATAGAAGCCATCGTCCAATAAAACTTCATATGGGTCAAATGAGGTCAGGCGTTTGTCACCGAAAATGAGGCGATTGTCAACGTAGCGGACATGTTTTATGAACAGGTGATGATTGGAGAGAAGTTGGTGGAAGGTGTGGTACCAAATCTGTTCACTGATGGAGACGACCATGAGACATAGGGCAGGAGAAAGAGGACTGCCCATGGGACTGCCACGGCGTTAACGGATGCATCGTTGTCCCAAGGCGAATGTCTGCATATGCAAGGCTGATTTGATCAAATCTGGCACATCACCGACGACAATCTCCCGAGTGACATTGAGGCGACGAAAGGTTCGGCCTTTGATGATGTCTCCTGGATTGTTGGACTTTCCAGGGTAGACAGAGAAGACCTCCTCATCGTAGACATTCATCTTGGGCCGGAGAAAGTCTAGGAGCATGAACCAGGAGCGAAGGAATCTGTCTTGATCAATACTGGTGAAGAAGCCGGCCAAGTCTTGATTGACCAAAATCAAATCGGCGTCGACAGGCGCCGATCGCAATATCGAGAGCAGAGTGTACACATCGCCAGTAGCGAAATGATTTGGACATGCCGTAGGGATAAGCTGGAAAATGAGTCTGGCAAGAATGTTGAGCATTGGTCTGAATGGGGAGTCGACAAAGGAAATAATAGGCCTTCCGCTGCGAAAGTCTTTCTTCCTTTTGGCCAGAATATACCCAGATGGGAGCTGGCGACCCGATCCCACTGCCCACGGATATGCACGTCCATGTTGGCGTTGAAGGGATTCAACCAGAGAAGTCACGATTCAGGATGGTTCGTTGGATAGGGATTCAAAGATGGAAGGGTCTTGGAATGTCTTCTCAATGGATTCGTAGCAAATGCACGGGCAGAATATTCGAAGAGAGGAAGCATGTTTGTCCTCACAATGAAAGATGGCACCATCAAAGGTGTCTTGAAGACGTCCAATTGATTGCTTTGTGATGTGATTTGTGATCTGTGACAAGTGTTGGTGCCACAGCTGGTGACAAAGGTCGGTGATATCGGACTGTGGCATGGAAGGAAGACCATTTCGCTTGGTCCAGTTCCTCAAGCCAAGACGCAGTTGGTTCTGAAATTCCTTCTTGGACGGGAAGACTTTGTTGGCCAAGGATCCTTCCGCAATGACAGCAAGGTCTGGTTTGAGATGGGAGTGGAGAAGAGAGCCGGAAAGGACCCAGTGAGAGTCCGAAGGATTGAGTGCCGCACTCTTGTAACAGGACCAGGATTTGCAACAACATGTGGCTGGGTTCGTAGTCGACCAGTCGTCAATGGCTTGTTTGTGGTTGCACAGGATGTCCAAGACTGCCGCATGTTTGATGAAGACCGTCTTGAAGGAAGGAGTATGACATGGTACCTGGTGAGCCAGCATCCTGACGTGCCATTGTCGCAGAAACTTCTTCAGCGTTTGCTGGAGGTCTGGAGCGAGGCACCATGGGGCCCGTAGAGCTGTTGCCTTGGGTGCTGGTTTCCCTCGCCACCATTGGATTGAAGCATCGATGGCATTCAGGGAAAGGGTACGGAAGGGCTCCTGGGTGTTGTTGGCCAGTCGTCGCAGAGCGTAGCATAAGGTCAATCCACCATCATTGGATCTAAGCAGCTTTGTCTGCTCGAACCTTGCCTTGGTATTTGAACCTAAGGCGTGGATGATTGTCCAGAGTTCAAGACGATTCTGGAATCTGGAAGAGGTCAAAACCTGACGTACCAGTTGTGGAGTGAACTTGTGTTTGGCACGCCGCCATAGAGTCGCCAGGCCAAATTGAGCATTGGTGTTAAGAAGGGGTTTTTTGAGAAGACCCTTCTTTGGGTGGAAGAATTGGCAAATAAAAGGATAATTGAGGCGAGGCTGCCATTCTTGAATCAGTGCCATTTCCAGGCTGCGGTAATCGCTTCTGTCTGTATAGATTGGAATAGGTGCCCAAATATACAAGTTGTCATGTTCTTGCCAGTAACGAAGTGCCAGTTCAGCTTGTACAAGTCTCTCATTGGTGAGTTGAAGGTATTTCCTGGAGCGGCTGTACTCTCTGTCCATGACATGGTGCATTGCAGAGCCCACATAGAATTTGGGTTGCATAGATTTGATGTGAGTGAAACGAATATAGACGCTCTGAGGTTGGAAGAATTGTCTGGAAAAGAGGTTGTGGGAATGTAGCGTTGGGCCCCACAGGTGTTGAAGGTCCGCACAACCTTCCAAAATTGACTTCAGCTTGGGATTAGGTCGGTGACCATGAAGAATTGTCAGGAGCATCATTCGAGTTTGAATGATGCGGAATCCTTGAAATAAATGGATGCTGTAAGTCATGGTGAAGGGAGTCAAAATGTAAAGAATGAGAATCATCGAATGGAGAATTTGCAAATGGGATTGAAGCACCTTGTGCTTGAGTTTCCGACGCAGGAGCGGAGCTAGTCAATTGGTAAGGCTGATGCCTGCTGTCATAGCCCGGAGGAGGTTCAACGCATCATAGTTTTTTCCCATGAGATTGACTGGGATTCCCATCATGACTGCCACGCGTTCCACAGTCTCAAGCGCATCAGCTGGTTGTTTGGCCCACCATTCCTCCGCCTTGGCAATATTGTCGGTGAGCACTTTGCGTTTTGCCTCGGAAAGTGCGAGTTCTTTCAACCACTTGTTGAAGGCTCTGACTGCAAGGGTGGGTGGCATGTTTTGAGTGAGCCACGGATTGACACTGGTGGTGCCGACAAGGAGGGATGAAGGATCAAAGCCCGGTGGGGCAGGAGGAGCTGGTTGTTGAGAGCTTCGAAGAAGAGCAGCTTGGATAGGTGTAGCAGCAGGGCTGGATGCTGGAGGGCCAGTGGTGCCCGGAGATGAAGAGTCGCCTGGGGTTTCCCCGAGTTGTTGTCGCAGTTGGGCAAGTTGACTCCGAAGTTGAGTCAGTTCTTGTTGAGTGTCAGGGTCTGCCATCCGGGTAGGAACCCAAGTGTGGATCAGGTCTGCGATCTGTTGAGCAGCGTACTTGGTGTTGGTCCACCCCTTTGTTCCGTAATTGGGTCAATAGCTCCGTCATAAATACCACAGCTGCGATGTCCCCCGTAGGAATCAGGTACAATTCACGCCCATGAGCCGGCTTCCGAAGCCAGAAGTTGTTGGCCTGCTGATATAATAAGGCCGCTACCGGAAGCTTCAGTGGATCGCATCCCTCGATGTCGAGCTTGTGTGTAAAAGCTGAAGGTCGAATACTTCGAGGGAAGGTCAAACCGTTGATCTTCTGATTGTCGTAGTGGTCTTGATCTTCTTGCCAGTGAGGATTAAGATCGAAGCCATATGTACGACCTTCATCAGTGGTCGTCTGTCCCCCTGGTGACTTGGAAAATGGAGTGCCGGAGTGGCGAGGTTGTGACGACGGGATTGATGGAGTGCTGGGCGAAGCCAGTTGAGTAGGGGCACATGGAATCGTAGGTGAACATGGTGGAGTGACTGATCCGGATTGACGTGGATAAGCAAGTGTTGGTGGTGGTGATGAAGGAGGTGCAGGTGGAAATCTTGGATTGGTTGGTGGAAATCTTGGATTTGGCCATGTGGGCATCGAAGCTGATGGATCAGTTGATGTAGTCATCATATAAGGTCCCGGCTGGCGCATATTGAACTGAGGCCGGAACTGAGGTCTGGACTGAGGTCGCAACATCTGTTGAGAGTGCCAGATCGCTGATTGCATAGGACCACACCATCGAGGAAAGAACGGAAGATCTTGCCCTACAGGAGGGCGAGAAGGCTCAGGTTCAGCTCGATTTCGACCAGGTACTGGTGAGCGGGATCGATCAGACTCTGCCATGGTGGCGTGGGCAATTCAAAATTATTGATGGATCAAAAAGGCTGCGGTGGTTGCAACGATTGACAGGATGAAATGTAATGGAACATCACATTTAGGGTGCATGGACCCTTTCAAGCAAAGTTGGTATGTGCATCAAAGCCACGAAGCAAACCTAATGAAAAGAAAAGAAAAGTTCACAAGAGTGAAACACAGGTTAAATGGGCAGGTCAGCAGTTGCAATCAAGCAATTTTGCCAATGCGTTTGTCCAGGAAATCAATAGAAAAGAAGTCACGACCCTGTTTAGGACAAGAAAACTAAAGATACACGATCTGAGAGTGCTGCCGTAAGTGCTCAACGTTTATGTTCGGCTGCATGCCGTTCCTCGTTGGCTCGATAGTTGACATTGTCCTCAGAATCGGTGTCCCTTAGTTCAATAGGGCGCCGTGCCAGTTTGTCATCATCCTTGAGGTCTGACCATTTGATCGCGATGAACTTCAGCCCCACGTGGTAGCTGTGAGCAATCGTGTACTTCTCCGAAGTGGCGACGATTCCCTTTTTAGCTACATTGAGCTGTCCCTCCACCGCGCAGTGAAAGATGTTCAACTGATCCTCTATAGATCGCCCCAATGGTGATCTCTTGCTGGCCTTTTCCTTTCTTCTCCATAGAATCGAGCAGTTCTTGTTCTGCCCATGATGGGAAGTTCTTGTCAGCATTGGCAATCTGTCGGCCTATGTAGAATGCTCCAAAGGTGGGCATGTGACATCTCTGTGGATTTTTGTGATAAGCCCAGTTTGCTGGTCTGATCTTGCCCTCCATAAGGATCAGCTGTGCGGTACTGAGGGTCGTACCATGGCCAAGTGCCCATGTGACGAGGGTTTGGCCGCCAAAAGGTGGGGGCATTTGAAACCGGCTCATTTCTGGCAGCGGCATGACCAAGGCCAGCATGCCTGTTTGTGGAAGTTCTCGAACATAGCATGCGGACAGATCAAAATCTGTCAGGATGCCTGTACTCGACAATAAACGTATGGCCTTTCTGCCAATGTCTGTGGGGATTCTCGGGTCCACGTTGGTCAATTCTTCCATCGCTTCATCAAAGTGCTCTTGGACAATACTCGTGGATGGTTGTGGAAGCTCCTTTGCATCAAGTTCATTTGCCGCTCTCATCCGATCAGGATGGGTGAGAGCATGTCTGACTTGGCGAGCCCATTCCTCTTTGGAACCTTCTTGAAGGTTGATGGCAATATGGCCAGGTGGAAGAGTGGAAGCTCGGGACTGAGCGGAACCAGAGCGATTTGGATGATTGCCCTGGTTGTGGGAGTGCTGTTCCAGCGAGTATGCCGTCAAAGGCTTTGAAGGATACTTGGAAGGCGGTTCATCATAAGATTGATGTTTGTAGTGTGGCTTTGAATAGTCAATCCATCCGGAGGGATGCGTGTAATATTGAGACTTGGACTGGTCTTTCCAAGACTGCCAAGACTTCCACTTTTTGGTGGAGCCGTAGTCAGGGTAGGTGGAGTAGTCATGGTAGTCCGACTTGTCGGAAATTGAAGGTTGTTCGTAGTGATGGTCATGCCAAGATGGAGGTTGCTGTGTAGTGGATGAATAAGTATAATCATCACGACGCCGATGTTCATCACGTTGATGTGGGTCTTCACGATGACGTGGGGAGTTGGAACGAAGAGTGACTGACTGGGGATGGCGTGGAGACATGGAGTCATCCCGTGAGCGGGAACGTCGACGATGGTAGCGGGAACGGCTATCCCGTCTGTGACGTATTGGACTTCGCGGGATCGAAATGGGACGTTTGTCCACTTGAGTCGGAATGTGTTTTGACCGTGACCTGGAACGGCGATGAAGCCGTGGAAGTGGTGGCAACGGGACAACGGGTGGAGACTCTGCGACTGGAGTCGCTGGTGGAAGTTGTACCACACTTGGATGAGGACTCTTAGACCTTTCTTTGGTCATTTCCATAAACGCCTGCATGCCGGATTCCACTGTGTGGCGCATCTGTTGCATCATCTCTTCTGGATTGAAAGTGGTGTGTGGCTCTTGTGGAGCGGGTTGAGGTGGAGTTGGAACAGGAGGAGTCTGGACTGGTGGCACCGTTGGTGGCTCAGGTACTGATGGAGGAGTATGATGAGATGCGGTTGTTTGGGAAGTCTGATGGAATGGGAGAAGCTGCTGGAGCTGCTGAATATGGGTCTGAGCTTGGAAATTCAACTGTTGATGTAGTAGTGCGTTTTGGTCCCTTAACTGAGCCAACTGAGCTTGAGTCTGAGCTTGTGACTGAGCTTGAGACTGTTGGTTCATCAGATCACCTCCACAAAATTGACCAAATTGTGCAGCAGGTTGAGGTGAAGTAAAGGTAGGCGCTGACCAGCCACAGTTCCACATGTTCTCTGAAAAGTTTGGCCACCGACCAGGAAACATGGCTAAAAGATTTGACAGGTCTGGCAGCACTGTCAGACGATCACTATAAAGTTAAAACAATAACATTGGATGCATCCACAACGCATGCAATATTCGTGATAAGGCTCAAAGGCCCTCGGCTTTCAAGTCACAACCCTCTGGACGGCTGACGTGTTCAACCCCTGAATTACGTGCACAATTTCAACCTCACCAAGAAACCAAAAAGAAGTGACCACACCTGAAAAGCATGTCCTGAAGCCTCCACATGGTTCCATGTCATGTTCCAAACTGTCGAGCTCCGTACTCTCTTGAGCAAAGTTGAAAAAGGAAATGTTAACGTGGCTTCCAGCTATGCAAAGCCGCAATTGAAAAAGGATGATCCCAGGCTCAGCGGGCAGCAGTTCAACACATCGACATCGACCGGTGAGACCAGAAAAAAGGCTGGCTGTTCACTTTACTTAAACGAATTACTAATTCAAAAGTGTAAATTCAGACATCGATTTACTGTCAATTGTTAGCCTGGAAAGGCTTTCCCCGAAGGGTTCCTGCCAACTTGACGTATACAGCAGGAATGACACACTTGCTCAGAAACAACATTGTGAATTTTGTTGTGGAGTGCATCACACGTGCAGAAAACAATCCCTTAAAATCTGCCAGGAAAAATTGGTTGATCCAGCGTGAATGTCAGTGCGAAGTAACCTTTCTACGTCCTTGCTCTGAGGAAGGTTCAGATGTAGCTGAACCAGTTGTAAATAACCAAATAAATCCAGATTGCGACAACAGTGCAGTAGACAACCCTCAAGTGGCAAAAATCGACGTGCCGGTTCTTGGCTTGGCCGGTTGCCATCAGCGAAAATAAATGAGATTGTCAAAATGATCTTGCAAGCTATGTCCACGACATCCATGCCAAGATCTGCAGGTACAGGTGAATGATCAGTTCACCCTTCCCCCATCATACCATAGCTTCGTTGCGTCAGGTAGGTATGATGGGCCTGACGCCCCTGCAAGTATGATTCAAAAGCTAAAAACCACGAAAATCAACCATCAATGAGCCAAAGGAAGTTTTACATCTTTTCAGATGTTCCACACACACACACGTACAAGCAAACACAAAAAGATGATGGTGAATTATATTTAAATATGCACTAAACTAAAGTTCATTGGAACCCATATTTTGTTAGTCCACCCACCCCACCTTCTCACTCCTTGCCGGGGTTGGCTGAGACTTCAACTTTGCAGCCAGTTCATCCCTGGCAATGTGTCCCGGGTCATCACGGCAAGGGACGGGTTGGATCATGGGCTCGGGCTGTACCACAGGCTGTGTCTCCAACTGGTCAACCATGGACCCTGTGGTGGATGGGACTGACACGGTGGACGTCCACCAGAAGATGAAACGTCAATCTCATCCTCATCATCACGGTCAGTGTCGCCAGCATCATCATTGTCGTCATCACACGTATTGTCAAATGCCACATAGTCACATGTTGCATCATCTGGTTCATCATCCGAACTACGGAGTTGTGAGTCCTCAATCAGTTCACGTTCAGCACGGGTCAAGAGTCTAGGTGCTGGGGCGGGTTTGGCTGGGGGCTCAACCTTCGGTTCGGTCTTCAGCTCTGGGGCAGGCTTTGTGCTGGGTGCTGCTGGATGGGATCCTGCAGTGGGTGCTGCCGAATCACTGGGTGCTGGCTCATCATCAAAGTTTGCATGGTTGCGGGCACGGAATTTGTTCCAGAACTCCTCACCCCCACGGTCGGGACCTAACAGGCTTGCCAATGTTGCAGTCGCTTCATCCTCTGTGAGATTGAAGTGTGCCATAAGTCTAGAGTGATTTGCCCACGAAATTTCAAAGTCCGGAGGATCATGCTGACCATTCTTTGCTTTGCTGTGCTTGCGGGTGGGCTCTGCTTTGCTCGGTTCCTGTGGTTTCTTCGTTCTGGCCCTCTTTGCGGGTGGATCCTTGGGGACTTCATCTTCTGGGACGGGCTCGGGTGCAGGCACTGGTGCTGAGGCAGGCTTGGGGGGAGGATTGGCTGGCATGGCTGGCATGGCTGGCACCTCAGTGGTCGCGTTTTTCTTCTTCCTAGCTCGCTTCGTGGGCGGGGTCTTCGGGGCAGCTTCCTCAGGAACTGACGCCGCAGGTGGGGCTGCCGGAGCTGGGGCTTCTGCTGTCGCTGCTGCTGCTGCTGAAGGTGCTGAAGACGATGAGGTCACGACATGTTCTGCCAAAGCGCTCTGAAGCTTCTGAAGCTGTTGCAAACGCTTACGCGAAGCCATGGGCAAATCACGCACACGCGCGCGCAGATGGGAAAACCACGTCAAGGCTTGTAGCCTATATATACAGTACATAACGCACAACATGGACGAGTTTTCATGAGTTTTCATGTTTATCCTTATGTTTTTTCACTTTCGTTACTTTTATGGATTTGTGGGTTTGTCAAAAAATTTCGTGATTTTCATGATTTTCATGTTTTTTTCGTGAATTTCGTGATTTTCATGATTTTCGTGTTTTTTTTCGTGAATTTGATGATTTTCATGATTTTCGTGTTTTTTTTCGTGAAATACTGTCTGAAATTTCATACATTTTCGTGCCTGTAATTTTCACGCGTTTTCATGGCCAATCAACGGTTTTTCATGGCCAAATGCACGCTTTTTCACGCGCCACTGGTTTGAACTCCGGGGGCTGGTGAACTTGCATATAGGTGGGCAGCCACACCGACATGAAAAACATATCTTGCCTGCGATTTTCATGCTATTCTTTCAAAACAAAGCATAGAACCCCATACATGAAAATCCAACCAGCAGGTAATGAATCATTGTTGGAAACAAATGAAAATAAGCTAAACGATGCAACATGGCAGCTGTCCCAGAGCACTATGACCATGAGCTTGAACCGCGACGTGTTCGCGGGCCCCATGGTTTGAATCATTTCAAAAGGCATTTAATTGTAGGAACTCAAAGTTGTGATGCACCACTCAGCTATCGGAGGAAGAGTTCATGCAAGATGGCTTCCTTAGGTGTTCGAAATTGCCAAACAAACCAATAATGGTAACTAACAAAAAGTTACTGATTTTTTCCAGTAGCTTTGGGTTCAAATACAAATAGGATTGAAGTCAATACATGGTTCCCACCCGCCAGACACTTCCATATGCTTGCACGGGCCCAGGTAGCCAATGACATCCATCATCCGTGCCTGAGCAGGCGAGGTTAGTTTTGGAAGGAAATAGCGTGGAGGATTTGGGGATTTTAAAAAACCAAAGAATATTGAAGGAAGTGTCAGGGAAACCATTCCAAACAAACAAAAATCCCTATGGTTTTATATAGTCATCTCATTGGGAAATGATATGGGATGAAAGATGTGGAAACCACCATGATCAAATATATGTGGTATACCCGAAGGGGAGCTGGATCCAGATATGTATGTATGTATGTATGTATGCATGCATGCATGCATGCATGTATGTATGTATGTATGTATTTGCATACAAGTAACATATATGTATTTATATATTTATATGTATTTAAATGTATAAATATGTATATATACATCTGTATATTAGCAATTTTGATCTGGAAAGATTGGTATTCAAAATCATACGGTTTTGAAAACCAAACCAAACTCATTTCGGAAAGTTAAACGTTAACCAAGGGGCTTCTGACCATAGGTCGGTTTTCCCCAACGGCATGCAGTGTTGACGGAAAAGCTCGACATCGGTGGACTCCAAACAAATAGATGGGGCTGACGAATGAAATTCTGCGTTGACAGGAACCTCAGTGGGTTAAAAGAATTAAACTCAAAAATGAATGTTTGTGATTAACAGACTCGGATAAGTATTAACTTCTTTGGTGTCAGATGTATACTTGGCTTTAAATACAAACAGTTTACCACGAAAAGCCAGGGGACTGTGCAACGAGCAATAGCTTGTGCTGCCATGAACTCACCAAAGGGCCGAGGGTAGTGCCTAGATGGTGGTTGACCCATTCTTTCCCAAACATTTCCACAAAAATGATGCAATTCAGGATATTTAGGATATATTCAACTTCAACGTCACCTTCCCAGATTTTGGCGTGGCCACATTTATATGGGAAGGGGAAAATTCTAGAACCGGGCAATATTGCAGAAGTAAAACCGAGCCGCTGCGAATTTCGCAGTTCATCCTTGAGACAAACACAGCGACGAACGCCCTTTTTGTCGGTGTATTTCCGTACAAGCTTAGTAGAACATGCATTTTGTTGTTCTCGGCTCATGTATCCACCCCTTTGAAAGATAGCTTCAAGAAGGCCTTCATCATTGCTCCAAACTTTATGACGTTTGGGCGATGCTGAACCAAATTTGCCCATGTAGAAAGTTGTGGTCCAAACCGGCCCAGCGTTTTTTGATAGATATAATATCATAAATTGAAAGGGGTAGATTTCCTTCTTGTTCGGGGCTACATTAGGCTTATCATCATAGATTCACCATACATAGTTGGCCTGAACATGTTCAACACTGTTACATGTGATTTGCTGAAAATATGACCAAAAGAGGACACATACCTTAGGTTTATCCGGATGGGCCCCGAAAAAACCGACCAGTAGCAACAATAAAAACACCCCAACCTTCAATAAGGAAAGGAGCCACTGGAATCGTGGCGGGTCTTCCATGCAGCTCCCGAGTGGCTGTTCCAAGATCCAACGCAATTTTCTCCATGATGCTACCAAGACAAGTAATATGCAGCGTGTGGCTAGGATGTTGCCAACACCCACAAAATCATGCCACTGCAGTCCATAGGGACAAAGAAATGTCCGACCAGAAGTATGGCGTGACCTGATGGAATGCATAAGCACGTGCATAGGTGGGTAATTTGAACAGACACTTCAAAAATATTCAAACAGGTTCAAACATATTCAACCCTTTTTAAAGGGATGTTTTTGTTGAAGGGCGAATCCCACCAGAAGTAGAAAAACAAACAGATAATTTCGTGGTCACCAAGGAACATCCTTGAGAATGATTTGCAACATGGAGCCAGTACTAATAGTGCACCTTCACGGCAGCGAAGTACTTCATTGAGTGCCAACCTTGGGTGGTTAAACATCAGCCCCGTAGAACATCAAACCAATCACAGATACCCTTGTGTTGAAAGAAATCTTGGTCAATCCCAATATCTTTCCAAAAAGGAATACATATCTATGAATAGCTGAATAGCTTGCATTGTATACTGCAAATCTATTCTGTGGGAATGTCTCAAAATAGAAAATCCCTAAACTTTATTTATCATGTAGTTGTGAATTGAAAAAAGTAAAGTTTGGGCCATCTTCTTGGAATGTTATATTCCCACATAAATGTATATATGTGTGTGTCAGTTTGTGTATGTGTGTGTATGTCCCACACCCCAAATCACCCAAGAAACGTAAACCCGGATGGGCTCGTGAGATCATAGATCCTCTCATCGTAAGCCACGTCCATTGCACAGCCATGGAGGTTAGCCTCAGCATTTGGCAGCTGGCAGAATCTTCAAACCCAGAGGAGGAGGACATTAAGAGCGGGCTAAGTTGTGGCTAGGAAAGTGGCTAGGACATCTATATACATCTATGCATAAGTCAAGGGGCCGCGCGAAGTGCGCGAGTTACTTCAGCTTGCCCACTGAACAGCTCTAGGAAATCCCGGTCCTGAGCGTGAAGGGACCAACGCAAACTTACAAGGATTACCATGGCTGAAAACATCATGGCTTATCACACATGTTCATATATGTCTTGGTCCTTCTACAAAGACACATTGGACACTTTGTTTGTATTGGAAAAATATGTCCTTGGCCATTGAACACCAAATATGTTTGGTTCAACTTTCCATGAAAACCCAAAATTCCATCACAAAGGAAAAAAAACATTTCTTTATCAGGCAAATTTCGACAGAGTGAGGCATCTGGGTGTTCCAAAGAGTTAGGAGGCACACCAAGATGAGAATAGGTGGAACCCTCATCTCAAGCAACTCTTTCACCACCATTGGTCACTGGGCGCTAGGTTCCGGAATGCCTTGTTTTCAAAGTGTTCCCTGAGCCAAAGACTTGTTGATTCGAAATGATTCAAACGGTCAAAACATATACAGAAAAACAAAGTCCGATTTTTGTGACATCATGTGACGATAGGTCTGTCGAATGTCAACCACATTGTGTCTGGTTGCCACATGCATTTTTCCAAGCAAAACATTCCCCAGTTCTGCTCTGAGATCGACGGTTTATGTTTGGTACCATCGCAAATTGCCAACTCCGTTGGTTGGCCCATGGATTTTTTCAAACCATGGGTTGACGGTGGACCCAGAAGGTAGGAACCTGCGTTTCTTAAGTTCCGCAAGACTAACTGGTGCCAAATAGCTGGCTTTCTCTGAGCTCTCATCCCACAAGCCCTGGGCATCTGCATAAGTATACCTTCAGCCCTGCGGGAATGAGCCCCGTCCGAATTGATCCATACTTCCACTCAGACCCTGGTTTGGGTTCTGCCTTTCTTTTGGGGGCCTTTGGCTTGTCAGGCTTACCCTTTGATTTTTTTGGGGGTGCTTTTCGATCCCCGTCGTCGGATTCATCATCCGCATCATCCTCACCATCCTGAGCACGTGCGGCAAGGACAGCTGGCACGTACTGGTTCTGCAGAGCGAAGGGCTCCGGCGCAGCCACGTTCTTCAAGGACTCGAGCACCTGAGATGGGAGCAGCATGTTGCTCTTGTTGAAGTTAAATATGGCAAGGGAAAACAAATTTAGTTTGCTTGTTTGGTCGGGACCCATTCCAAATAGATTTCAAAACAGAGATGCTATCATATGGGGAAATGTTTGATCGCCTGCAGCTGCATATATACCTACCGTTAGAAACCCAGAATGGGAAGTTTTCAAATCGATGCTGTGGTCCATGAAACATCATAATCAGAAATCCAATCGAGAAACATATGTAGGCAGAACATGTGGGTTGACCCGTGGCTCCGTTTGGTGCCCTTCTTGTTGGTGCAATGCTGTTGGACTAGTCGTGGGTCCCACATCCTCCTCTTGTGCACGTTTCATATTTTGAAGAATTTGAGTGACTTCAGCAACCCTGTCATTCCTGATGGTTGCAGCAACTTTCGGACTGATTGGGATTTTGGAATCAACCGAATTTGGCTGAGCTGGCTCAGGCTTTTTCATGTCAATCACACCAACGGCCTTTGGCTTCTCAAATAGATTCCTTACAGCCTGTAACTGCTCAGCAACACGTCTAACCTTATCCCCTTGGAGCGAAGAAAGACTGGACGTCACTTCGCTCGCCCCCGAAGGATCGCTGCTGGTTGCCGTGGACAAATGCTCAAGGCCAGAAGGGTCACCACGGCCACGATTCCGGCTGGACGCCTTGGCGTTGGCTCCCATATTGAAATATTTGCTTCATAGACTTGATTCAGTGTATGCCATGGGACCCAATGCCACTAGTAAATCGCTGGCTTATTTGGTTTGGATTTTGAAACATCAGCTAAGTTAACGATATCAGCCACGGCCACCAAGCAAAACTTATGTCACATATATATATATATGTATATATATATATAGACAGATAGATCGATAGATCGATAGATCGATCGATCGATCGATAGATAGATAGATAGATAGGTAGGTAGGTAGATAGATAGATAGATAGATTTTTTTATTGAAGGTATACATTGTATACATGCGCACTTAAATGAATATGCATATCTACATGTTATATGTATAGCTAAATACATACATGAATTCAAACTATATACTTGGGTCTATCTGTCCGACTATCCACCTACCCATATCATCTAGATCTATATATATATTTTTTTATATTTATAAACTTATATGTGGAAAACCATCCATAATCGAAAAATCCGGTCATCGAAAACAAGAACGATATTAAATTTCAGCGACTAGTGGCCGATCCACTCCTCGGGGAAAAATCATACCCACGTTTTCTCGCCTCCTCCTTCATGCTTGTGAGCCTCTTGGATTTGCCCGCGTTGGACCGCTTCACTAAACGGCGAAATCTGGAAGCCTTGGATGGGAAAATGGTAGGGCAACATACACTGTGGAGCAACTTTATTTTTCTTAGGACCGCCCAATATATACCCCCGGAAATGGTGCTAACAGAATTTACATCCACAACAGTGTGTCAGAAATATTGGCATCTTGAGTGACACAGTCATTAAATAGAACCATGGTGTACGGCTATGATGTGCAATTGGGTTATTAGTCACTGTGATTTTTTTACAATGGGATAAATCAACATATATGATATGATCGTTGGTTGAGATGGTTGGTTAAGGGAAAAAATATTACCACTTCAATTTTCCGATGTATGAGCTGAAACCCCGAACACATTAAGGGTCATTCACGTTTGAACGATATATAACAAAAATTGAAACTAGCCAAAGGTCCAAACGTTTCAGGGCTTTTGCCATTTTCACTGCCCATTCCTGGGCCGAAACCATCTCTGCAACCACCCCGTTCGGGAACAGACGTTGCTGTGTGTAAAAATGCGGGATTGCCCGCTTCAACACATGATGCGAAAGATGGGAGCGACCATTGGCACCCTTGATAACGGCCAAAAGAACCTTTCAGGGTCACCAAAACAATCCGAAACATATCGGAACCAATCGAGCAACAGAACCAATGATAAATTGAATGAACCCATATATTCACAAAAATTGAACGTTGTTTATCGTTGTTTACTTTACAACTGCAACCTCTTTGTTGCTAACGACGTCCTTTATCGTCGGCTTGGACACATTGGAAAAGAGTTTCCCTGAATGGTCAACAACCAGTGTCATACCCACCTCAGATGGACGGGCAGAAAGCAAAGGAAAATCAATTTGTTTCAATGCGAACAAACTCGCTAGTATGGTAAGTCAAATGGAAAACTCATGTAAGTAGGATATATGGGGTAAACCATATGGGCAAACGGGGCCAAGAATCTCCCCTCAATGCTTTGGTTTCATTGAAGGCGCTCACAAATGGTAAATGGACATCGGCACCAATGTCATGGTCGGAATCATCATCACTAGTCGAGCCCGCCATTGCTGGGACGGACTTCCCAGAGTAAACCAGCGGCTGAAGTATGTAAATGCACATGCTGTGAACACCACGGATCGTATAGGATAATATTAAGTAGATCTGTTGAGTTTTTGGCCTACGCCCACGAACAAGTACCAATCATCCCCAACCACCACCAATCATCCCGCAGCGGAAAGCAGGTGGTGGCGCACTTGCTGAGTTTCTCCCAGCCTGGCGCGCGGGCAAGGTGTGATGCTGCAAATGGAACACTGCCAAAGTATCATCGCATTGGGGCCATTCGATCATATGCTTCAAAACAAGAATCTCGGGTTCCAAAGGACAAAAAAGAAAGGGTCATATTCCACGGTTTTGTTGGCAGCCCGCTGGCATCAAACCAAATATGATTTGAAACTTGTGGGTGTGAGCAACTCCACAGTCTTGAAACAATTGGATTGGAAGTCGATCCACAGACTGATTTATTTGAAAACTGAAATCAGGGCGGGCTCACCATGCAAGGTAGGCCGTAGCATTTGACACCAGTGGCTGTAGCACCTCGCCATGCGAATGTCCAACATGCCACAACTCTAAAATGTACATCATCTTTGTGTTTGACAGTAAGCAAAGTATAAACATTGTTTTCAATTCTGGATTGCCTGAGCATTTGAACCATGATTCCCTTGACTACTGTACTTCTTCGGTTCGATTTGCAGAAGCCTCTGTTCACCAATGTTGGGGAGCGCAAACGCCATTGCGGCAGCGCCGCCAAAGTCAAACCATGGCAGACATGTGAATAATGCCAGAGTCTATGGGTGGATCTCAAGATGATCTCAACCAATACCTCAAAATCATTGTACAATGGTTTTGTTTTGCACTGATCTTCCTCCAAAAATCAAAACCTGATAAAACGCATACTATTTGAAGTTCAGCCTGCAGTTTCACAGCTGGCCATGGGGCCACTTCGTATCCAGAGTCGTTATTGGCGATACCGGTCCGAGTGAGAAAAAATTGTGCATGCCAAAACCACAAGGAACTTTGATATGTGTGGGTTGTCAGAGGTGTTGTGTTCCAAAACCCCACTCCGTCCCCTTTTGGGGTTGCCAACATACTTCGGCTTATGTTGATGTAATTTCAAATGAGTTTGCAAAATAGACTCCCCATACGGACATGGTGTTCCTGCTTACTTCTCTGTTTCACATTAAATAGAATCCATGTTAACTATGTTTTTTTGTACATATATATATATTGTTTTAAATTGATGCTTTGTATTTATAATTACATGGAATCCCAATGTTTTTGTTGCATGCACCTGCGCATGCCAACCTAAGCAAAGCTTTCACGATACTTGTTGATGTGTCATCTAAACATTCAGGTATGTTTTCCATGTAAATGTTTAAGTGCAGGTGTGTGCGTGTGTAAATGTCTATGCAAGTATCCATACCTATGCATTAAACATGTGTATGTGCACACATATGTATGTGTATGTGTTTGTGTGCGCATTCATGCATGCATAGTGAATTGATATGTATATATGGATGTGTGCACATGTCTACTGTATGAATTTTGCGGAAAAGAATAAAGATGTCCATTACATGTATTGTGATTGCACATGTGCATGTCTGTGTGCATGAAACATACATCTCATCATACATGTATGCGTATAAAGCCATTGCATTTACCGCACCTACACTGAAATTGTTCATGCATGTTTATACACACGGTCCCAATTATCAACATACGTAGAAGCCACTGCAACACCAATCTTACATGTATATGTTACGTTTCCCCACAAATCCTGGTTTATCAAACTTTGGGGCTTTGACGTGGAAAAACCGCCCGAAGATGATTGTTTCTTTTGGTTGGTGCAAATACAAATGAATAAATAAATAAATATATATATATATCTATCTATCTATCTATCTACTATGTATATATACATATATATATATACATATCCTTACATATTATATTGGTGCTTTCCCAATATGTAGGGAAAGTTTTTTTCGTTGTGAAGCTGGCCAAGTGCTGGGAATGGCAGCAGCACAAAGCACCGAAATCTGTACATGCAAAGTTTTTGCAAACCTCTCAGATCCCACGATCCATATTGACGTATCTTGTCACCTATTTCATAGCCCGGCCACGGTTTTCACGAGTTTCATGATTTTCACGGTTGCTATCTTTCATTTTCACGGCCAAATCGTTTTTCACGGCCATTTGTAATTTTCACGGCCATTGGTGGTTTTCACGGCCATTTGCTCATTCGACCTTCGGCCTCCTTTTTCGTGATTGAAAGGTTGCCCAGGAAGTCGGAGTATGAGACCTCCGTGTTGATCTGCGGCTGCTTAAGGGGGGCGGAGAAGTCAGCCACATTGATGGATGCCGCAGCCTTCATGTTGGCCTCTTGTTCTTCGTCCGGAGTCTCCCCTTCCTTTGGTTGGATTTTCCACGTGACCCCTTCGTCCGTGATCATGAGTTTCCAGGTGACTCCATCTATCTCCTGAGTCATGCCCATGTCCTTCATCTTGTGTATGCGGGATCCAGTCTTGCCGCATGCCCCATGCACTTGCCCGCCTGTTGCGGCTTGAGCCAGGGGTACTTGCAGTGTTCGCAGATGAAGTCTGAGAGCTCTGGGCCTGCCTCCAACTTGTGGATCGTCGTGGCGTCCCGCTGCTTGGTGCTCCGCCGCGAGAATCTTTTCGTGCTGCAACTTCTTGGTAGCCAGTCCGTAGCTCTCAAGGATCCTGTGGAAAGAGGATGAGGTGAGTGCCTCGAGGTTGCCAAAGATGGACAGAAGGTCCCGAAGATCGCCCCGGGTAAAGTCGCGGAGCATGTTCCTGATATTGCCCGGGACCAGAGGAAGCTCCTGGCCACCATTTGTGATGCGGTAGGTGTTTACCGTAGCCTTCTCAAAGTCCACCAGTGCCTTAGTATCGCTCCCCTCTTCCTGGCCGCTACTAGCTGGCCCAGGTTGGGTACTGGTACCTTGGTCCACAGGTTGGCCCTTATAGTGGCCAGCTTTTGCATGGCAGCAGTCAGTTCCGTGAGAGACTTCCTTAGGTCCACCTTAGTGGTGTTCTGAAGCATCGTGTAGTCGTCCAAGGGCGCCCCCGAAAGAGTGAGGCTGGCCGCATCTTCTTCATTCTTGTGGGTCTCCGCCACCTGCTCAGCCATCTGGTAATCCGCGGTGGTGATCTCCGTGAGTTGGTCCACCAGTTGGAAGCTTCCCTCAGACAGCATCTCGGAGTCCAGGGGGGGTTTCCATAGCGACTTCACCAGACGCAGCGGCAGCAAAGGACTTAGGAGCCATAGCTGAAAAACAAAGCACGAAGGCGAATGTAGGAGAGCGAAATTCAAACTTTCAGAAGTCTGTTGACACAAGCTTGAGCCAAAATGGCCAGGCCATTTTGGCAATATGATTCCGACAACACATTGCTTGCTTTCCGCAAGCTCCACGCAAGTACAAAATATTAATGTATGCATTGGCCACGCTGCCTGGGACGCATGAGCCACCCCCGGGCCTGAGCAACAGGCCTTTGCTCTGGCGACCTATCGCTGTTCTGCGCTTCCATGACTTTGATTGTATCTCGGTCAACCCGGTTACTTCCAACTATATAGACCCCTTAGCAATCAGCTCTTCATGCACAAGCTTCCCACGGCGTTCAGCCAGCTCTTGCCAGCTTCGGTGCCTCATCTGCACAACATCATGTTCTCCCAGCATTACGTACGAATTTGAGCTTGAGCAGCCTACTTTGGATCTCCATCTGCTCTTTGTCCAATAGTTTGCAGCCTCTCTGTCATTCTACCTGGTGGACCATTTTCCGCACATGGCCAATGGGGTGCGTTGGACGCGTTGGCCCATTGGACTCCTAAGTTTGCGGGCACGCCCACCCACAAGTACCAGAACATGGCCTGTGCGGGGATGTTATCCTCTGATTGCTGACATTTTCCTTACCTTACCGTACCGTCGTTGCTTCCTCATACCCGGACTTGGCCCTAGTTGCTTTGAACTGAGCATGTCTCGGGGCAGCTCGTGGCTTTTCAGCGCAATTAGATTCGTAGGACCTGGGCAACCTTTGCACTCGCCGCGACCGTTTGAGACATTCATCATGTACTGCACCTCCTCTGATCCACAATGGACAGAATTTGGGGGGATCGCGAATCCCGGGATCTCGATGCTCAGCTACGGCTGATAGCCAATGGGTATTTCACCTTGATCCCCCGCAGCAACTTATCCCTTGACGCTCAATATGCAGCAACAGTGAGGGCGCTGGCTCTTTTCTCCCAATGGCTGGCAGTCACGCAGACCTTGAGCCAGGACAGCAACATCACACACAGCTCTGCTTATTCACATGCTGTCCATGACGGTCTCACGTCGTCTACACTACATGTGGAAATCGCTTCACCCTGAGTGCTCCAGCACCCATCCTCTATAATAAAACGGCGATGCTGGACAGTGAGTACGACATGGAAACAAAACACTGTAAAAGAGATAAGTATCTAAAGAAGAAAAAGTCTATACATAAATAGAATCCAGCTGAACTATCCTCGCTTGATAGTGACCGGTTAGTTACACAGCACATATTCTCGGTCTGCCTAACTTAAGCTTGAACCTAAATTTTGTCAGGTGACTCCTCCATTGCCGGAGGTGCCTTGAGAGACTCGACTTAATTTCTCTCTGCCTCTCACTCTCCTCTCCTCGTCTTGCATGTGCGCTCCATGCTTCAGCACGTATCTAAACAACTTGAAGGTTTCCCTCCTGAAATTCAGTCCATGCCAAAGCTTCCCCAGCAAATGCTCCGGCACATGGACCACGAACAACTCCGCCCTTCCCGCCTCCAAGGCGTAAGCAATTTCATCGCCTGAACCGCCACGAAGGACAGTCCATTGGTGGGCGCCGGCGGACGAGAACTTCATGACCATGACGTCGTTGCCGCCGGCGTTGCTTTGGCTGTCGAGGTCAGTGCTGGTAGAGTACCCACCGACAATAATGGCGTCTGAGCTGTCCACCTGTGCCAGCTTGGTCTGGACAGGAGGTCAAAGCTGCGTAGGCACTGCAAAGAACACATATCCGCCGACCCCGGCAGACGCAAGGGGGAGTGCGTAAGGGAAAAAGAGTTTATGACACAGCTGCCAGGAAAGAATAATAATAATTCGCTGACCCCGGCCGATGCAAGGGGGAGCGCGTAAGGGAAGAAGAGGTGCTGCACTGCTACTTTTACTACCAGGCAGCAGCAGGCAGCAGCAGGCAGCAGGCAGCAGGTAGCAGCCAGCAGCAGCCAGCAGCAGCCCGCACCAGCCAGCAGCAGCCAGCAGCAGGCAGCAGTAGGTGTTTGGCAGGCAGCATCCGGCAGCAGCAACCAGCAGCAGCTGGCGTTAGGCAGCCAGCAGCAGCCAGCAGCAGCTAGCAGCAGCCAGCAACAGCCAGCAGCAGGCAGGAGCAGGCAGCAGCCAGCAGCAGGCAGGAGCAGCAGGTAGCAGCAGGCAGCCGCAGCAGGCAGCAGTAGGTGTCTGGCAGGCAGCATCCGGCAGCAGCAACCAGCAGCAGCCGGCGTTAGGCAGCCAGCAGCAGCCAGCAGCAGCCAGCAGCAGCAGCAACAGCCAGCAGCAGGCAGGAGCAGGCAGCAGCCAGCAGCAGGCAGGAGCAGCAGGCAGCAGCAAGCAGCAGGCAGCAGTAGGTGTCTGGCAGGCAGCATCCGGCAGCAGCAACCAGCAGCAGCCGGCGTTAGGCAGCCAGCAGCAGCCAGCAGCAGCCAGCAGCAGCAGCAACAGCCAGCAGCAGGCAGGAGCAGGCAGCAGCCAGCAGCAGGCAGGAGCAGCAGGCAGCAGCAGGCAGCAGGCAGCAGGATTCTATTTTAATTTTATTTTATGGCAGCAACAGCAAGAGCAACAGCAACAACAACAACAACAACAACATTCTTGCAGCCATGGAACCAATAACACAAAGCTGCAGCAGCAGCAGCAGCAGTTGTTTCTTGCTTTGGAAGCTGTTTGATTGCAGCAGCACGACAGCAGCACCACAGCAGCAGCAGCCACCAGCAGCAGCACCAGCAGCAGGCAGCAGGCACTAATGGGTGTCAAGAACGTGGGCAAGAGCACGCAAAAGGTGCACATAGCCAGTAGCTAGCAGCCAGCGCCAGTAGCAGCCAGCAGCCAGTAGCCAGCAGCCTACCAAAAATCTAGATTTTTCTAGGATTTCAGACGACACGTTAGGCACTTTTTTGGCGTGGTTCTGGCACTCGCTCGTCCTTCAGAGCCCTGGTGTTTTCCCCCCGGAAGGTGATTTTTTCGAACCTGTTTTACTGCTAGCAGCCACCAGCAACAGAATCTGTCGAAAAATTGTGTTTTTCTAGGATGTCAGACGACACGTTAGGCACTTCTATATATCTTGTATATATGTCTATAGGGTTTCAGACGTCACGTTTGGCAATTTTCTCATTTATATGGCACCAATGGGTGTCAAGAACATGGGCAAGAGCACGCAAAAAGGCAGCAGCAGCAGCAGCAGCAGAAGTAGCAGCAGCAGCAGCAGTTGTTTCTTGCTTTGGAAGCTGTTTGATTGCAGCAGCACGACAGCAGCACCACAGCAGCAGCAGCCACCAGCAGCAGCACCAGCAGGAGGCAGCAGGCCGCCGCAGGCAGCAGCAGGCAGCAGCAGACAGCAGCAAGCATCAGTAGGCAGCAGCAGACACAAGCAGACGCAGCAGCAGTAAGCGCAACGGCAGCAGTGCAGCAGCTAGCAGCACGAAAAATTGTGTTCTTCTAATGGGTGTCAAGAACGTGGGGAAGAGCACGCAAAAGGTGCACATAGCCAGTAGCTAGCAGCCAGCGCCAGTAGCAGCCAGCAGCCAGTAGCCAGCAGCCTACCAAAAATCTAAATTTTTCTAGGATATCAGACGACACGTTAGGCACTTTTTTGGCGTGGTTCTGGCACTCGCTCGTCCTTCAGAGCCCTGGTGTTTTCCCCCCCGGGAGGTGATTTTTTCGAACCTGTTTTACTGCTAGCAGCCGCCAGCAACAGAATCTATCGAAAAATTGTGTTTTTCTAGGGTGTCAGACGACACGTTAGGCACTTCTATATATCTTGTATATATTTCTATAGGGTTTCAGACGTCACGTTTGGTAATTTTCTCATTTATATGGCACCAATGGGTGTCAAGAACATGGGCAAGAGCACGCAAAAGGGCAGCAGCAGCAGCAGCAGAAGCAGCAGCAGCAGTTGTTTCTTGCTTTGGAAGCTGTTTGATTGCAGCAGCACGACAGCAGCACCACAGCAGCAGCAGCCACCAGCAGCAGCACCAGCAGCAGGCAGCAGGCCGCCGCAGGCAGCAGCAGGCAGCAGCAAGCATCAGTAGGCAGCAGCAGACACAAGCAGACGCAGCAGCAATAAGCGCAACGGCAGCAGTGCAGCAGCTAGCAGCACGAAAAATTGTGTTTTTCTAGGATGGCACCAATGGGTGTCAAGAACGTGGGCAAGAGCACGCAAAAGGTGCACATAGCCAGTAGCTAGCAGCCAGCGCCAGTAGCAGCCAGCAGCCAGTAGCCAGTCAGCCTACCAAAAATCTAGATTTTTCTAGGATTTCAGACGACACGTTAGGCACTTTTTTGGCGTGGTTCTGGCACTCGCTCGTCCTTCAGAGCCCTGGTGTTTTCCCCCCCGGGAGGTGATTTTTTCGAACCTGTTTTACTGCTAGCAGCCGTCAGCAACAGAATCTATCGAAAAATTGTGTTTTGCTAGGGTGTCAGACGACACGTTAGGCACTGCTATATATCTTGTATATATTTCTATAGGGTTACGTGACGTTTGGCAGTTTTCTCGTTTATATAGCACCAATGGGTGTCAAGAACATGGGCAAGAGCACGCAAAAGGTGCACATAGCCAGTAGCTAGCAGCCAGCGCCAGTAGCAGCCAGTAGCCAGCAGCCTACCAAAAATCTAGATTTTTCTAGGATTTCAGACGACACGTTAGGCACTTTTTTGGCGTGGTTCTGGCACTCGCTCGTCCTTCAGAGCCCTGGTGTTTTCCCCCGGGAGGTGATTTTTTCGAAACTGTTTTACTGCTAGCAGCCTCCAGCAGCAGAATCTGTCGAAAAATTGTGTTTTTCTAGGATGTCAGACGACACGTTAGGCACTTCTATATATCTTTCTTGTATATATTTCTATATGGTTTCAGACGTCACGTTTGGCAATTTTCTCATTTATATGGCACCAATGGGTGTCAAGAACATCGGCAAGAGCACGCAAAAGGGCAGCAGCAGCAGCAGCAGCAGCAGCAGTTGTTTCTTGCTTTGGAAGCTCTTTGATTGCAGCAGCACGACAGCAGCACCACAGCAGCAGCAGCTACCAGCAGCAGGCAGCAGGCCGCCGCAGGCAGCAGCAGGCATCAGTAGGCAGCAGCAGACACAAGCAGACGCAGCAGCAGTAAGCGCAACGGCAGCAGCAAGATTCTATTTTAATTTTATTTTATAGCAGCAACAGCAACAGCAACAGCAACAACAACAACAACAACAACAACAACAACAACATTCTTGCAGCCATGGAACCAATAACACAAAGCTGCAGCAGCAGCAGCAGCAGCAGCTTCTGGCTTTGGAAGCTGTTTGATTGCAGCAGCACGACAGCAGCACCACAGCAGCAGCAGCCACCAGCAGCAGCACCAGCAGCAGGCAGCAGGTGTTTCGAAAAGGGTGTCTGGCTGTTTGTTTCTTGCTTTGGAGGCTGTTTGATTGCAGCAGCACCACAGCAGCAGCAGCAGCCACCAGCAGCAGCACCAGCAGCAGGCAGCAGCAGGGAGCAGAGGCAGGCAGCAGCAGGCAGCAGCAGACACCAGCACAGGCAGCAGCAGGCAGCAGCAGGCAGCAGCAGCAGCAGCAGGCAGGCAGCGGCAGGCAGCGGCAGGCAGCGGCAAAGTTGCAATTTTAAGTAGGGTTTCAGAAGTGACGTTAGGCCCTTTTTTGGGGTTCCTTTGCTACGTTTTGGGCACGAAATTAGGTGGTGTTTTGCTGTTTCGGATGTGTTTCGAAAAGGGTGTCTGGCTGTTTGTTTCTTGCTTTGGAGGCTGTTTGATTGCAGCAGCACCACAGCAGCAGCAGCAGCAGCAGCCACCAGCAGCTGCAGGGAGCAGCAGGAGCAGCAGGCAGCAGCAGGCAGCAGGCAGCAGGCAGCAGCAGGCAGCAGCAGGCAGCAGCAGGCAGCAGCAGCAGGCAGCAGCAGGCAGCAGCAGGCAGCAGCAGGCAGCAGCAGGCAGCGGCAGGCAGCAGCAAGTTGCAATTTTATAGTAGGGTTTCAGAAGTGACGTTAGGCCCTTTTTTGGGGTTCCTTTGCTACGTTTTGGGCACGAAATTAGGTGGTGTTTTGCTGTTTCGGATGTGTTTCGAAAAGGGTGTCTGGCTGTTTGTTTCTTGCTTTGGAGGCTGTTTGATTGCAGCAGCACCACAGCAGCACCACAGCAGCAACCAGCAGCAGCACCAGCAGCAGGCGGCAGCAAGGAGCAGCAGGCAGGCAGCAGCAGGCAGCAGCAGGTAGCAGCAGGCAGCAGCAGGCAGCAGCAGGCAGCAGCAGGCAGCAGCAGACACCAGCAGAGGCAGCAGCAGGCAGCAGCACGCAGACCCCAGCCGACACCAGCAGAGGCAGCAGCAGCAGCAGCAAGCAGCAGCCAGGCAGCGCAGGCAGCGGCAGGCAGCGGCAAAGTTGCAATTTTATAGTAGGGTTTCAGAAGTGACGTTAGGCCCTTTTTTGGGGTTCCTTTGCTACGTTTTGGGCACGAAATTAGGTGGTGTTTTGCTGTTTCGGATGTGTTTTTCGAAAGGGTGTCTTGCTTTTGTTTCTTGCTTTCGAGGCTGTTTGATTGCAGCAGCACCACAGCAGCACCACAGCAGCAGCAGCACCAGCAGCAGCCACCAGCAAGCAGCACCAGCAGCAGGCAGCAGCAGGCAGGCAGCCGCAGGCAGCCGCAGGCAGCAGCAGGCAGCAGCAGGCAGCAGCAGGCAGCAGCAGGCAGCGGCAGGCAGCGGCAGGCAGCGGCACAGCAGACACCAGCAGAGGCAGCAGCAGGCAGCAGCAAGCAGCAGCAGGCAGCGGCAGGCAGCGGCAGGCAGCGGCAAAGTTGCAATTTTATATAGGTAGGTTTTCAGATTGAAGTTTAGGGCCGCCCTTTTTTGGGTTCCTTTCCTACGTTTGGGCCACGAAATTAGTTGGTGTTTTGCTGTTTCGGATGTGTTTTCGAAAAGGGTGTCTGTCTGTTTGTTTCTTGCTTTGGAGGCTGTTTGATTGCAGCAGCACCACAGCAGCAGCAGCCACCAGCAGCAGCACCAGCAGCAGGCAGCAGCAAGGAGCAGCAGGCAGGCAGCAGCAGGCAGCAGCAGACACCAGCAGAGGCAGCAGCAGGCAGCAGCAGGCAGCGGCAGGCAGCGGCAAAGTTGCAATTTTAAGTAGGGTTTCAGAAGTGACGCCCTTTTTGGGGTTCCTTTGCTACGTTTTGAGGGCTGTTTGATTGCAGCAGCACCACAGCAGCACCACAGCAGCAGCAGCAGCAGCAGCAGCCAGCAGCAGCCAGCAGCAGCACCAGCAGCAGGCAGCAGCAGGGAGCAGCAGGCAGGCAGCCGCAGGCAGCCGCAGGCAGCTGCAGGCAGCAGCAGGCAGCAGCAGGCAGCAGCAGACACCAGCAGAGGCAGCAGCAGGCAGCAGCAGACACCAGCACACACCAGCAGAGGCAGCAGCAGGCAGCAGCAAGCAGCAGCAGGCAGCGGCAGGCAGCGGCAGGCAGCGGCAAAGTTGCAATTTTATAGTAGGGTTTCAGAAGTGACGTTAGGCCCTTTTTTGGGGTTCCTTTGCTACGTTTTGGGCACGACATTAGGTGGTGTTTTGCTGTTTCGGATATGTTTCGAAAAGGGTGTCTGGCTGTTTGTTTCTTGCTTTGGAGGCTGTTTGATTGCAGCAGCACCACAGCAGCAGCAGCAGCCACCAGCAGCAGCACCAGCAGCAGGCAGCAGCAAGGAGCAGCAGGCAGGCAGCAGCAGGCAGCAGCAGGTAGCAGCAGGCAGCACCAGGCAGCAGCAGGCAGCAGCAGGCAGCAGCAGACACCAGCAGAGGCAGTAGCAGGCAGCGGCAGGCAGCGGCAGGCAGCGGCAAAGTTGCAATTTTAAGTAGGGTTTCAGAAGTGACGTTAGGCCCTTTTTTGGGGTTCCTTTGCTACGTTTTGGGTACGAAATTAGGTGGTGTTTTGCTGTTTCGGATGTGTTTCGAAAAGGGTGTCTGGCTGTTTGTTTCTTGCTTTGGAGGCTGTTTGATTGCAGCAGCACCACAGCAGCACCACAGTAGCAGCAGCAGCAGCCACCAGCAGCAGCACCAGCAGCAGCAGCAGCAGGGAGCAGCAGGCAGGCAGCCGCAGGTAGCAGCAGGCAGCAGCAGGCAGCAGCAGGCAGCAGCAGGCAGCAGCAGACACCAGCAGAGGCAGCAGCAGGCAGCAGCAGGCAGCAGGCAGCGGCAGGCAGCGGCAGGCAGCGGCAAAGTTGCAATTTTATAGTAGGGTTTCAGAAGTGACGTTAGGCCCTTTTTTGGGGTTCCTTTGCTACGTTTTGGGCACGAAATTAGGTGGTGTTTTGCTGTTTCGGATGTGTTTCGAAAAGGGTGTCTGGCTGTTTGTTTCTTGCTTTGGAGGCTGTTTGATTGCAGCAGCACCACAGCAGCAGCAGCAGCCACCAGCAGCAGCACCAGCAGCAGGCAGCAGCAGGGAGCAGCAGGCAGGCAGCAGCAGGCAGCAGCAGGTAGCAGCAGGCAGCAGCAGACACCAGCAGAGGCAATAACGCGGCATACTGACCATTTTGAAAACAGTAGAGTCGGAAAATTGGCACTAGCAAACTGTCGGGTGGACCAATCCTGTAACTGTCTCGTGGTACATTCAAGTCAGTTGTACTTGCATCATGAACATATACATCAGCATTCACACTCTTGTAGCTGGTGCCCAGAAGAAAAAATATTGCGGCCGCAAGGTGGCTTTGCAAGTCGAAAGTCTGTGCTTCTGCCTCGTCCGGCTTTGGCTCCAATTTTAGATGTCTTTGGCATGATCTGCATAGTTGATGTCGTGCTTTCTGCGATGCCATCACAGAAGGTCCCATAGAAAGGTATCCATGAAAAAGCAAATTCAATAGCAATGCTTCAAGCCAGGGGATATCAAAACTAGAACCGCAAAGGCGCCATGCCAGCTTGGCAAATACTGCTTCTGCTCTTCGATCTACGTCTTTTTCTGTTCTGTCTATGTTGGCGCTTGTCCTCGTGCTGTCCGTCTCTACGGTTGGTTCAGTTTCACGCACAGTGGTTTGGCGCAACAGACTATCAAAATGATATCCCCTGCCTTGCACAGAGGTGTGATTGTATATATGCAGCTGTAAGGCATGATGCTCGGGGTGCTCGAACCCAAGATGGACAAGAATCTTGTTCCGATCTGGGTCTGCCGTGCACTCACCAAATCGGTCGTGCACACGAATTATCATGTTAGCGCGCGCAACAGCCCGAAATCGTTGCAACAGAAATGTCACAATGTGCGGGCCATCGCGGTGCGCATCTAAATATGGAAAGAATCCCTTCGCGCTTGGAAGTACTGCTTGCCCAACCGCTTGAACCAAATGCTTTCTGCATGCAACTGCACTGCGTCGTCTTGCTGCAACATCTGCGCCCAAGTTGCTTGGCAAAAGACCTTCATACGCTAAGCACAGCATCAAGGAATCGATTAGGCAATTGTTGACGCCGTGTGACAGCGCCTGCTGCCACCTGAACCCTTCAGCTGCCAAAGCCTTTAAAGCTTGGGTATCAGTCATGCTTCGGCCAGGAGCATTTACCTGCGCGATGTCACACAGACGGTCCGCAACTGCAACGCAGTGAGCCTCTGTCGTGCTTGTTTGCAATTCTTTCCAGCCATCCCAAGTGGGCACCCAACTCTGCCCAAGTACTTTTGCTGCGTCCTCTGCTGTTCCAAGTCTAGATAACAAGATTGCTGCGCTTCAAGGTGCGATACATTTCATTGCGTTACATTGCAATGCATTGCATTGCATTACATTGCATTGCATAACATTACATTGCCTTACATTGCGTTGCATTACACTTCATTGCATTGCTTTGCATTACCTTTCGTTGCTCTTCATTGCAATGCAGGGCATTGCATTGCATTACATTGCATGGCATTACATTGCATGGCATTACATTGCATTACATGGCATTGCATTACATTTCACTGCATTGCATTGCATTGCATTACATTTCATTGCTTTTCATTGCAATGCATTGCATTGCATTACATTGCTTGGCATTACATTGCATTACATTGCATTCAATTGCATTACATTGCATTCCATTACATTGCATTGCAGTACATTGCATTGCATTACATTGCATTGCATTGCATTACATTGCCTTACATTGCATTGCATTGCAGTACATTGCATGGCATTACATTGCATTGCATTGCATTTCATTGCATTGCATTACATTGCATTGCAGTGCAGTACATTGCATTGCACTACATTACATTGCATTGCATTGCATTACATTGCATTCCATTACATTGCATTGCATTGCAGTACATTGCATTGCATTACCTTGCATTGCATTGCATTGCCTTGCATTGCATTGCAGTGCATTGCATTGCATTGAATTGCAGGCTTTCATTTATAGTTTCTTTAGGTCAATTTATGATTTCTTTAGGGTTCATTTTGTGTTTCATGTAGGGGTTTCTGGCAGCAATTCATTCGGGTTTCTTTCGGTTTCACAGTTTCACCTACGGTGTTTAAACTTTCATTTAAGATACAAACAGGAAAGAATAAAACAAAAAAAGTAGGATTTCAATTTCATGTAGGAATTCTCTTGATATTTACATCTCTTAAGGGTTTTATTTCGAGTTTCTTTTGCGTTTCTGTCGGGTTTCATGTAGGGTTTCATTTAGGGATTCTTTCCGATTTCCTTTCGCGTTTAATTTCGAGTGTTATGTGAATTTCTTATCAGAAAATCTTGTCAAGGTTTTCAAACATTCATGTGGGTTTCTTGAGAGTTTCTTTAGAGTTTCATTTCAGATTTCGTTCATGAGGGGTCAAAAAAACACGGGGGAAGTCAAACAAACAAGGTGGGGGATCAAAAAAAACAACGCCCTCGTATACTTTCATAAAATATCATGCACCTGTGCGGCGCAACCATGCACCTGTGCGGCGCAACATTAGCTGTATAATAATAGGGCCAAAAATATTGTGTATATATATATATATAACTATTATACTGTTACTTAGATCCATGAACCCATAAAACCATAAGATCAGAGTATTAATAACATGCACTCAAATGAAAAACCCATTTACACATGAAAATTCAAACCTATCAAATATATTTCACAAGGATGTACATAGCAAAAAGGTCGAGAACCTCAAGGTGCAACGCACCGAAGCGTTTTTCTGCCAGCTTTGCTTCCTTGCCACTTCTTCCGGGGTCGGCGGCAGGGGCGGCAGCCCTTAAATATTAATATAGAGAGAATTAAAATATAGTACTATTAATCTCTATAGACTATAGTAGTACTTCATTATGGTATATATATATATATTATATAGAGAGAGAGAGAGAGAAAAAAAAAAAGAAACTAATTAATATTGCCAACATGATAATCTTGGGTTTCTCCAGAAATGGGGGGATGGGCCCCCCTTTTTTCATTGCCCGAAAGTTGGAAAACTCGCTGGGATATCCATGGATCTTTCAAAAGAATCCTCACCGCCGCAGCAGACCTCTTTTCAATGCTGTCCGATCACAAATCCAACTCCCACCATTCCCAACCCAAGACCTTCTCCAACAAATCGTCGTTCCGCAGCAAAGTTTCCTGTAGGCGCCTTACTGTGACTTTCTAGCGGCAAACTGATGGCTACCCGCAATGGACATGGCCAAAGTGGGTGGTCTCCTATCGGTTGTGAAGGTTTGTACTTCCATGCTATGTAAAAAAAAAAGGTAAGTGGGTGGTCCCCTATTGGTTGTGAATGTTTGCGCACAAATTTAAACATCCCATGTCCACTCCCCACTACTTTAGTCTTCTGTTAATTTTGTCGCTTACTCATGTCGGCAGTCGGCATCCTATGCAGTCATACACCAGACTGGGCACCGCACCTCTCTTGCTTGATTAGGTCATCCCGGACCTTGCGCAGTCGTGAAAGAGATCTCTGTAGCATCTTGCCAGTGTCACTGTGGATGAGGCAGAAAATATGGCTCACCAAAGCTTGGGGACCCCCAAACCACTCCAGACTCCACACCCAAGTTTGTCCCCTAAAAAGGATCATGAAATGAGAAATCTTGTTGAGGATCCTAGTTTTTCAGCATGTTCCCCGTACACCGCCAATCATTGTTGGTTGTACCATTGGACCCCCATTGATGTCATTGGTTCAGATCCCATTTGTTGGCTTGCATTTTCAGATTATAGTTGTTTGTATCCTCACTTTGGTGGTTGAGATCCCCAATGAGCATTGGCTGGATTACCAAACATCCGAAACATCGATAGATAAGCAATCCAAATTCATTGGTAAGATCCCATGAGCCTAAGTTGGTTAAGTTACAAAAGAAATCTCCAGCCAAGTATGTGGAACCAAGTATGTGGAACCTGTGGGACCCACAAATCATCAAAAACAGCCAACATGTGTACCGAAAAATGCAAAAATGAGCTACTTAAATCAAACATGGCTTGCTGGAAAATATCCTCTGTTTTTCAATGATTTTCCCATCTATAAACCTCCATTTACCCTCCTGTAAACTGACATAGATGTGGAAAACCACCATTTCTGTAGAAGTTTCCTGGGGAAACCATAGGTGTTCCAGATCTTTTTGTCTGTTTACTCCATGGTAAGCCGGGAAGATGAGCCTTGGCGATCTCTCGATTCCTTTTGATCAGCTCCGCTTCCAGTTCGGCCGAATTTCCTGACGAAGTCATCCATCATTTACTGTACCATCATCGATCATCTACAATCAAATATAAGATCATAGAAACAGCTATAAACTAGTTTTAGCATATGTTGTATATCATGTTATACCATATGTGCATATATATATATGTATTATATATATATATATGTGTATATTATATATATATGTGTGTGTACAGCAGTAATATGCTTATATCCCCAGTATTCCATGCTTATTGCTGATATCCACCCTTAGGGTAGCACCATCCCCATGCCCTGTGGCAACCCACGGCCTAAGGCTCCCATGGCGCACGGTGATCTGAGATGATTCAACCGCCAAAATAACCACTGTACCAAGGTGAAAAGCAACTGCTGAAATGATCTCAGGAAAAGATTGAAACGCGTCGTGTCAGACCCATGTCTGGTGTGTCAACACATTCTTTCATGGACGATTCAAGGCAAGTTCAAGCCTTTGGGCAAGCGGAATGGGGTCAGGATCATTGTCGTTGACTTTCCCACCTCCATGAAGCCTCTAAATGACTACTACTAGAGGTGCAAATATGCAAACCTAAAGCTGACGGAGAAGAGCTTGGAACATGTTGGAACAAAAACCTAAAGGGGATGGCAAGGCGGAGGCGTCCCTCATGCGGCAAGCTTCTTTTTGCCTAAGGCAATTAGATCGGAGTCACCTCATTTGGGCGACATCAAAGTTTGCTCCCCTTGGAACAGGTCAAAACCTAGCAAAGGAATCCCAAGTGTAAACCAATAAAAAACATATCTATATCTCCATGTCTTTCCTCATCTTTCCTCTTCAGCAGGCCTATTTTCCAAGCTACCAAAAATCATGAACATGAACAATCACCAGCTTTCAAATTCCCCGCGTTTTGACCTGCACTACGCGAAAAACCACGCCATCACCACGCCATCACCGCGTGCCATCACCTTCTACGCTCATCCTGCTGTCGCAGCTTCGCAGCCTTGGAGCTCCCATGATCCGGGCGCTCAATCTCTTCGTAGATGGTGGCAATCATTGTACCTCCATCCTGCGATACCAATGGCCATGGAAGATATGGAATGTGTAATGGGATCCATGGGATAACAACTTGGTCGATGACAAATTCTATCGAATTCTCCAGAAAATGTGGGAGTAACAGGGGTTTACCATGGTTTACCTCAGATTTTATTGCCAGTGGCAGGAAACGAAAGTGGCGTCCTGCTGCTATTTGGGATCTAATCGCTGATGCAGCTGGTGATACAGATCGACAAAGAAATGGGATGAATAGCTGAACAATCAATGATATCACCAAAGAATAGCAGGAATGTCAAGGGATATTGATGTGGAGATATATATATATATATTAGGAATGATACAATCAAATAGTATCAAATAGTGGTGGATTATCGATGAATCATAGATGAATCATAGATGAATCATAGATGAATCATAGTAGATATGCAAAAAAGGACCACCACATGGAGCGCCCAGAGATATGTTTCGCAATCCTTCAGCTCACCAGCTGCCATGTAGTCATCGATGCCCACACCAATGTGCCTCGAATCTCATCTCTTTGGTCGATATGCCCAGGATCACTGGAACGAAGTCGGTATCCTCTGGTTATTTAACATAGCTATTGAAAATGGCCATTTATAGTGGATTTACCCATGAAAAATATGGATTTTCCATAGCTATGTTAGTTTACCAGAGGGTATCTTGAACACGGCTGGTCACAACATTGTTTCACTCTGAAGTTTTTGGACAGGAGATTGGTGAAGCCTAAAAAAAGAAGGTCCAAAAAGAAGGTCCAAAATCATGCATGATACTGGGACAACCAATGCACTTACAGGATCTTACAGGTACACTTTCTTTAAGGCTCACAGGTTGAAATGGCTCTACAAAGGCTACCAGCATGTGCTTCAACATAAAACGACAGACTTATCTCAAGATTTGCTACAAGAAGAAACTGCCAAAATGCACTGGCGGAAAAGAGAACCAACAAAGCATGTGCCGTTTTTTTGTCTTGGAAGATAGGTCCGCTACACAAAAATCAGAAACTAAAGGGTCGAAAAACTGGAAAGCATTGGACAACTGCGTGCTCTGGCCATGGCGTACCCCGCACCCACGAACTGATTGGAAGGCCTTTCGTCAGCAAGTGCTAAGCGCAGGCAAGGCTACATCTTCTGGGTCTCTGAGAGACATTTGTTGATGACATCTCTGATGTGAGAGCGCAGCTGTTTGCACCTGAGTAACCAGAGTCCGTTGCGGCAGATAGGTCCGGTCAGTTCCAGGTCCGGTTTCTTCATCAAGGGAAAGCCAGGCCCCATCGTGGATCCCGTCCACATCCAAGGCATCCAAGGGACTGATCAAGAAGCTGATCACTCTGATGACCAATACTTTGTTGCTCATCATAGTTCCTGAAAAACGGGGGTTGTTCTGGCTGAGCATCCTTCAATATCCTTCAAGTGTACTGCCACCAGAACACTTCAAATGGGAGATGTACGGTTTTTACGCAAATGCAATGCTGATATAGAAAATGTTCATGGTCTAATACAGAGTCGTGCACATTGGTTAAACGTAAAATTCTTTCTATGTGCAAGGTTGGTGAGTACAAAAGCTGTCCCATCATGTTCGCTCAAAAGTCAATCTCCACAACTTACCCAAGCAGCCTCAGTCTTCCGGCATCTTGATGTAGACTTTTGACACCACCGCCCACACGCCCCAGCTCATTGTCCAAGGCTTTTAGCTCGCGGGCGATGATGTCCAACTTAAAAATGTCAAGCTCCTATGCTGTCCACAGACTTGGATCAGGGGGAGGAAATCATGGTCATCCCACCATCGTGACTGGGATTCCTTACTGGGTATATCAACCCCTCTTAATGGGGGGAAGTGGGAAGACCATACCCCAATATGGGTGGATAATTGGATAATTCTTTTTTTGATCCATTTCTAACCATAGTACATCTGTGTTCAGAGTATATATCTGCGTCTGGTTTTTATCTCGATATATACTGGATCGAGAATTTGGGTGTGCTGGGGAGCATTGATTTTGTGAGATGACGCCGACTTTGCGAGATCGACAATTTTGGCTACATATGTCATATATGTATACATATACGTGTATGTATATATATATATACATATACGTGTATGTGTATGTATATATATATATATACATATATACGTATACGTGTATGTGTATATATACATATACATATATACATATACGTGTATGTGTATATATATATATACATATACGTGTATATATATATATATATATATATACATACGGATATATATATATATATATGTGCATGCGTACATATACATACATGTTTGTAATTTGGATGTTTTGCAACCCAAAAATGACCCATCAGCGGGTTGGGAGTCAATGTTGGTCAAAAAATTATTCGGAAACCAAAAAGGATTCTTCGGAAACCAAAAGAAAATTCTTCGGAAACCAAGGCTTCTTTGGAAGCCAAAATGTCGATGTCTGGCATATCAGTCAAATGTCTGATTCTTCAAAGTTGTCACTCAACGTTCCTTGTACTTCACTGCCATCATCCTCTCTCGAGCTTCAGCTTCTTCTCTTTCCCGCTCTTTGGCGGCCAGAAGACGCTCCTCAATGCAGTTTGTAAAGCCAACATTTCCAGGTGTAGTTTCCAGAAACGGGTTTGTCTGAAATTATGGGAAAGCCCATTGAATGGTTAATCATCATTTCCCCTGTAGAATTGCCATAACCAGTGGGGGTATACTTCCAGACATACCCAAGTACATCCAACTCCCACTTTGTCGTGGCTCTCCATTTCTGGCCGAGTGACAAGCTCGGCTAATCTGCTGGAGACGGAGTTGTAGAGCCGTTGAATGCCTGGGGAGTCCCGGGGCTCAAGGATGGAGGATCTGGATTTCTTGAAATGTAAAGCCATGAAGAATCTGCATGACAAACACATGCTGTCCTAAATTTCAAGTGTTTTTGGCTCTTCCGCCATCATGATCATCATTTCACCAATTTGAACTCCATGTATCCGAGATATCTTCCATTCAGAACTCTCGGGTCCATCTCCATGTGCTGTTTTTTCCTATTTGTTTCATCAGTCAGAAACTAGGCTCCAAACGCTTCAACTCCTCCGAATCCGCCTTCCACTTCTGTATAGCCTGAAGGAAATCCAAATAACATGCGAACCAAGTAGTGCAAGATTGGGTTGGCCCTGGCATTTCCTTAATCTTGGTCAGTCCCAGGTGATAACGAGCCTTGAGGAAAGCCCTGTAAGCAGTTCCCAAATCCAGATCAGGTAGCCATACCATCGCTCACATGTTGCCGACACAGTCTACTGAGTCTACTTCACATTCAGCCACTAAACTGCACTCGACACTTGAAATGGTCCTGGAGGGGGAATGAAAGTTGGTGCTAAGGTGCTGCCACGTCCCCAAGCTGTTCAAACTCTTTCAGTCGTTCCTTCAACGCATCAATTTCCTCCTCCTGGGCAGAGTTTTCTGGATCATTCTGGGACGGTTGCAGGGCGTGATTTAGAAACTGTAGGAAACCAAAACTGATGTAATTGATGTAATTCAATTTGTGGGGATCAATAGATGTTTTTGCTTGAGAACACTACGCCTATTCACCACCTACAATATAATGAGGTTGGGTGTTCAATTTGGACACAGTGCATAGGGTTTTGATATGTTCAATGGTGTATCCCTAAATCCAATGGTTTCTCATAAATTTCCCCATTAAAATTGCAATAAATGGTGTAGCTCCCCCATTTCAGGCGAACATCAGACTGTTGCAAATCCCAAATCCTCATATTAAAATATGCATTTAATATAATTTCATATATCCCCCTTGTTTCATAGAATTGGATGATTCGGGAAAATTTACAGGAAACCCCTATATTTGATGGAAAAAAAAACCATGGGTTTCCGGTGAAGATTTTCCCTTCAACCAATCCATTGATTCATGAAAAAAATCCAGTCCTTCTTCGTCAACCTGCTTTCCAACCGCTGCATCTCCTCGTGCGATTCCAGAATTTCGTGGTGCCCAGAAGGCTACCCAAATCGCATGTATATTATATATACACATTATAATATATATATATGTGTGTGTATATATATATATATACATATGTATATATATATGTATATATATATATGTATATATATGTGTATATATATATATGTATTTATATATATATATATATGTATATATATATATATGAATATATATATATATATGTATATATATATGAATATATATATATGTATTTGCATGATGCATGTAGATTGGAAAACAAGCAAGCAAGCAAACAAACAAACAAACAAGCAAAATATACAGGTAAGATTACATATGTGCCACGGTCAAAAGATGGAATATGGAGTATTGTCTTCCATCTCATAATGGGAATCCTTACGATGGGTATATAAATCCTTATTGATGGATTCATGGCAATCCCCCAATGTGAGCAATCCACCCAAGTTTTACCCATGGCACATATAAACATACAGCAAGAATCACAACAATACGTGATGATGACAAATATTAGATAAACAAGATAAACTTAAGCAAAGGGAAAAATAACATGAGTCAAGGGTTGCCAGACAACGTTCCTCACCCTGCCAACACCTCTGGCTGCAAGCTCAGCATCTGCATCTCGTTCGGCCAATTTCTCGCCCGCGCGGGCGGCTTTCATGGCCTTCAGTTCCTCCTCCATATCCTGTCGAGCGGCTCGCGGCGCAGTGTGGACTGCAACTCTGGCAGTTCAATGTCCCACCAATCAATGGATTGGTTTAAGGGAAAATCTACAGGAAAGCCCCATATTTAATGGGAAAATCTATGGTTTCCTGTAAATTTCCCCTTAAACCAATCCAATCAACCAAGTTTTTGCAACATCCCATGGGAGGAAGGATCCATCCAGGTGATGTTCAAATCACCGTTGTGGCTGGAACTCACAGCAGCGTGCATCAAACGGCTCTCGTGGCAATGCCCCCTGCTTCCAGGCCATCAGAACAAGAACAGTCTGGGCGCCTTGTACTTTGCCAGAAAATCCCGCATGGAGGGAACACTGTCGAACAAATACCCAAGGCCATACTTCTCAAACTCCGCTCGAATGCGATGGTGATTTCGCAAGAAGGCCTGCGTGTGTCGTTTCAATTCGTGGTCTACGTCTCGCAGCATGGGAATGTGCTGAAAAAATGATGAGGCTGTAGCAGGAGCAATTTGTGCTGAAGGGGATGCCGATCAAAAGCCACAACAAATGAGGCCCACCTTCAACGAGTATTCAGGATCTTCAAAAAGTTCTTGCATGTCATATTCCTTGAAAGCTGCCTCCCTTGGTGAAACAGGGAACCTGTCAATTTAGTCACTTGAGCGCGTCCTTCCCAACAAATCATCTGCAACATCGAATGCTGAGCTCTGATGGTCCATTATACATAGATTACATAGATTGTACATGCGCATATATATATATAGCCATGTATACATACATATATATATATATACACACAGTATGTGTCCATGTACATATATAATTATATATATATACATGTGATTCCTCTTGAATCACAAAGATGCCCAAAGTCTCACCCCAGTCGCTGAGCTCAACACAGCTGTCGGTAGGCCGATAACACTTCAGCCAGACGGGTGGGATCTCTCTCTGCTTCTTTCAATCCTCGGGATGTCATCCTGGAATATGGATACATCATGAAAAATCCATCTAAGGAATCTAAGTCCTCACCAAACTGTTGGAATATGTTTTCCATTTATTTTCATTTTAAGATGGAAATTGATGAGAAACCATGGGGGCTTGGGGATACATAGGGATACCATGGGGGCTGGCCACAGGTGAAATGTCCGGTTCATCATCAAGCGTCTTGATCATCTTACTTTCATATGTTCCATCTGTCATCCATTACCAGGATGAAGGGGCTGTTCCATCTGAGGATGTAGCAACCAAAGTATACTGGTTGGTGGTTTGAAGCCCTCTGAAAAATATGAGTTCGTCAGTTGGGATGATGACATTCCCAATATATGGAAAGTATTGGAAAGTCATAATCCATTCATGTTCCAAACCACCGAAGAAAATATACCATGATGTGACGTTTTTTGTGCCCATTCTTGTTGGTACCGATCCACAGAGCTGATGCGGGTTCGGGCTTATGGCTATGACTATGTTGATAAATGTCGATCACCTCCACAAGTTGGGGAAAAAAATGGGATACATGATATAACCCCTCGAAGTTTATGATTCAAATTTTGCTTTTCTACAATCCACCTTTTTTTTGGGGGGGGTATAATAGGGATTTCTTGGGGATATATAGAATGATTCATACGGTGGAGCAGTGGTCCAGGACTCCATATGTCTCCAGGATCTTCATCAGCTCTCTGAGAAGTCGTAACAGTCGACCCAAATCGTTGGGATCATCCAGCAGATACTCCATGCCTGGCGCCATGGCGCCCGCGCATGGCGCCCGCGCTTGCGCTGAGGGGTATTTCTATGGCTTGTAAATGCTTGTAATTAATGTTGGAATATGTTGGTTTATACACATGAATAGACTCTAGAAATCCCCCACTTAGAAGAATCCAGCCACAATTAGCAATCAAACCCAATGAAATCCGGTATATGTTCTTCATGGCTCAAGTGGTGCCCATCAGTAAACAGACTCACAAGTTGACTGGCTGTACCACTGAAGCATGGCCAAATGTCGGTCCCCAAGGTAACAAGGATCCGGAAAATGAATGAAAATGAGAGTCATGATCATCATGATCCAACAAGAATATTAAGTTGAGCATCAGAATCAACAATTTACATTGAAAACTGAAAACAGAAACAACAATAGTGCGGGGGAAACTGGTTGCATCCAACAATCGGGAACCCAAAAAAACATTGGTTTATTTCGCAAGCCAATGATGGTGTGGTGCCTTTCAAAAAAAAAAAAAACGACACACCCTCCTGAAGAAAAACGAAACGGGGGAACAAAACAGGTTCAAAAAAAATGATTGATATGATTGGGACTTTCCTATCCCTTCATGAACCCTCCTTTTGCAATCAAAAGAAACATCAGACGTGGTTTTGATGTGTTTTGAGATGTGTTGATATTCTCCCTTTCTAGACCTTACATCTGGTCTTCCCTAGGCCTTCCTCACGGAGCACACGTTCGAAGGCATTGGTCCGGAAGAGATATTTCCGCAGCGCGGGGAAGGGCTGCGCAGGCGGACGCGGTGCTTTGCCTGCACACTGGATCTGTAGCTAACCTAAACCCCTATGGAACTGTCTAGACGGCCTGCGTGAAACAAAAGGACCCAAACTCAGCGTCCAACCTTTGGGTGCAGCTTTGACTTTGCCATCAGTATCTTCCGAAGCAACTTTGCCTTTGGCTTTGTCATCAAGTTGGTCGTCTTCGCCTGCTTCCTCTTCTTCCTCTTCATCTCCATCTCCTTCATCCGGTTCATCTCCTTCTTCTCCTTCATCTCCTTCATCTCCTTCATCTCCTTCATCTCCTTCATCCGGCTCTTCACCACCTTCATCCGGCTCATCCTCAGGACCCTCTTCATCACCCTCCCCGACTTCCTCTTCATCAGCAGGATCTTCATCCAGTCCATCAGTGGTGCTGGCAGTCTCAAACTCTTCCAGCAATCGACTTTGTCCCGCCTCCTCAAAGACCTGCCGAAGCTTCGCCATCAAAAGTCGATCCTCTCCAGTCTGGTCATACTTCTGCAGGAGCTTCAGATAGTCGTTTTCGAAACTATCTCTTGATTGCTGGGCTTCCTGCCAGGTTCCACGTTTCTTTAGGATATCAACATCACCCAAAACGACCAAACAACTGCGAACAACATCACCCGCAGAAACCACCAGACAAACTGAAACATGTCCCCCCGGAAAAAAAAAGACATCTGCAGCCCCAAATCCTCGAGTTGTCTGCGCAGCGCGGCCATTTCAGTCTCCAAAGCTTTCAGTGCGTCGCTGGTGGATTGAGACGCCTGCGAGGGGAACGCATCGTGGATGGTTCAACTAATTAACTAATTTGATCTAAGGAATCTAAGGTCTCACCCAAAAATAACATTAAAAATAGTCTGGTCAATCATCCCAGGTGATGGAAAGAATTACCTTTCCTGAAACCACCAACCAGACTAGGGAAGCACTCCCATCTCCAGAATTGGCTGAGTATAGTGTCCCTGATCGCTGCATGCAACAAACGTAAGAACATAAGATGTACGACTCCCGAAGCCGCCAACCGGTTTTGTTTTGATTCTTGTCGCTGATACCCCTATGTTTGAAGGGTTTTAACTGGATTAAGTACTTTTAACACCATCTTTCGATCTTTCCGGCTTCATCTCCTCACCCAAATCACCAGGAGTTGTCCTCCAAATCTTTCTGCCGCTGCTCAAAGAACTGTCGAGCAACTTCTGCATCATCTATCAATGGCGTTTGCTGGAACTCCTCAAAGACATTACGCACCTCACGTTGTGATGTTGGGAGACTGATAGAGATGGGTGATGGTCAGGCTTGAGAGATACAAAGGATGTGCCGAAATGGGGAACTCTCTAAAAGTGGCAGAACGTAGTCTGCTTCAACAAGATTGCAATGGGGATGGCCTAATGGATGTATCTGACTCGTAAAGTCCAACGAGCCCTGAATTGAAAAAATGGGGACAAGCGACAATCCAATCAATGCACTGGTTAAGATAACATTACAAAACACCAAAAAGATTCCAGCACCTCTCCAAGCGCTTCAAATCCGGTTGCAGTCACCCCAACAAGTCCCCAAAACGGCGCCTGTCGGTGTGTGGCTAAGAAGGCATCCAGCTTGGTGGGATCCTCAAAAAGGTCGCTGAAACCATGACTCTCAAAGGCCGCTTTCATCGCCTTGTAACGCGACAGCCTGGGGCTAGGCTGTCGAGAAGATGGCTGGGCGGTGACCCACATATATCGCCTACTTTACATCCACCATGCTTTCGGGGGGGATGTCATACTGTATTAGGGGGAACGGATTATTTTGATTATTCCTTGTATGAAGATCATTATATATGACCATTGAACCCACATAGCCCAGGGACACCGCTTCCAGAGCTTCTGGATTCTCCAAGAGATCCAGCAGGCCACATCGCTCCATGACTTCCTGCTGACCGTTCATCTTGTTTTCGAACCACTGTTTATCAGATTCAAAGTGGTCCAAAGTGAAACATGATGGGCAAATTGAATTTCATACTCAGACACTCAAGGCGTGCAATCAGGTCGCTCAAAAAAAGTTTTGGGCCTACTTCGGGCCACCCAAAACATTCCAATTCAGTGAATCATTCTTGAATCATCTGTACCTTTGTACCTCCTTCCTCCTCCTTCCCATGATACGTTTGTCGCTTCCTGGATCTTCTTCATCAGCTCCAGCAGGCGGCCCATCTCTTCAGGATCCTGCCCCATGGGAAAGGCACCAGGCATCCATCACCATCCACGGTGAATTTGAACCCCCAAACAAGTGTCAGAACCATCTAAAGAAACAATGAACCGCCAAGATTCCCAGCAAAAACCACCAGAAACAACCATCCAAGAACATATCCAAAGATTTAGATAATCAATTGATACTCATACATGGTAGGTTAGAACCCTAAAGCATTTCCGGTCAAATCCCATCCAAATCCCCCAAAAAAAAGCATTCGACCATGCAAAAAAAATACTCAAAAGAAGATGGGAAGAGAATCCCCATGGTTTTCTTTCTGGTCAGAAGCAAAATGGAAGTTTCAATTTATGGGTGTACCCTGAAATCATAGGTTTCAATACTAAGTCATGGTCTAATGACTTGGATGATTTGGGGCCCCATGGCACCTCCAGCAATGCTTCCAATCCCAGGCGTCGCAGAATTTCCTCCAGCTTCGCCCCACGCTGTGTAAAGGCCTGGGAAGCAAAGGGAACTGAGGAACTAACAAACTAATGGGCACTCAGATAGATAGTTAGTTAGATATCATTTTAAGTTGACAAAAATTGTTTTATTTCCTACAAACACAACCAAATGGGGGGTCTAGATTCAATGACGATACACCATTTCATTTCGATTGGTGTCTATTCATTACAAATAGGTATGTCATACTCATCCAAACAGGGTTTTTATGGTGATGTACCCCAAGTTATTTTGATGGGGTATTCTTTAATGGCCCCCTGATTAACCAGGCATGTTGATGGGGTCAACAAATACGTGACTTGTGGCCCATCTACAGTGAAACTGGAAGGGCCTGTTGTTGTGGGTGATCCATTCGGTGATCAAGAATAGACTCATAGACCTCAACAAGTCAACTGGCCCATTTGCCATGGATTCTACAAGGCCCATTTCAAAAAGGCTCCGCAACTACTTGGACCATCCATGCCGCAGAGCGAGCTCCCAGAGCCTTCAGGGCATCTGGATCTGACAGCAGGTGCTCCAGACCAGCTTCTGCAAAGATCTGACGCAAAGCGTCCAAGGCGGCTTGGAGTTCCTGGAGCGATGAAGGTGGCTACGGCCACAGCTGGTGATAGTCATTGCTGGATACTGGTGGGACATCAGTCATTTCAATGTTTGGGATCAATCATTCTGACTTGGTGGCAAGTGAGTGCCAAAAAATGTGGGGCAGCAAAGGTGCAAGAAGGCCAAAGCACAATTCGTGTTCCCTTCATCATTTAATCAATAGATCTAATTGTTTAATGGAGACAATTCGCCGCACTGCCCACTGACCCTGGAATCACATCACCAGTTCATCAGGCACCTGGCAGGTCTTGTTGCGCTCGTCCAACTGATCTTCTGACTGCTGCAGCTGCTGAATCCGTTTCAAATATCCGCCGATGCGCTCCGCTTGTGTCTCCTTGGAAGGACTTGTCGGTCTCTCCAACAGTCAAAATCTTTATCCCCAAATACCAGACGAAAAGGACCCCCACAAACCGAATCTCAAGAAAGAGTTCTTTAGGACCTGGCTGGTTTCCTCAAAGGGTGCTTCTATGTGCTTCTTATATATATATATTATAAATATGAAATCCTCTCCGCACTTTTGGGCCCCATGCGTCAGTCACGATGCGTCACGGGTCACCCGTGATCCACTTACCCACAAATGTCCTCCTCCTGCTGGTATAGGATATTTGCAGCTTTCCTCAGGCCATGATGTGTTTCATGGATTCTGGCTGAAGCCTGTGTTGCTGCATGACATGTCAGTTGAGACTTTTTTAAGGACCCCTCGCACTAGCATGGTTCAGCTCATACCGTTCATCTTGTTGGGGTGAAACCTCCATTTGTGACTTCTTAGATGTGCATCCCAGGAATGGTAAGGGTTTTCATCGCCCAATATGTAAACGAAGTAAACCTCGCACGTAGAAAGCGTGTGTTCACTAACTTTGATGTTTAGTTTCCAATAAAGTTGGATATATGATCAGTCTAACCATTATCGACCAAAATTCATTTGAGAAAGGGTTGGTTCTATCTGATAAAGGGTTGGTTCTATCTGATAAAGATGATAAAGGGTTGGTTCCAAATCATGAACCACATGAACCAGCTATTCCAAATTATTCCAAGCTTCAACTCATCCACAGATGGTTCGTCCCCGCGCGTGGTGTGTCTCCACACCTGCACCCCGGCGTCAATGGGATGGGTCGGAGGCTACCGGTGACCCGACATCATGATGTGCCTGGTGCATGTGCATACTGATGTGCATACCTATACAGATATGTATGTGTTTGTACGTGAGTTTTAAACTCTATGTACATAATTTGTATATGCTATACACATATGTAATATACATATATATATATATACACAGTATATATGTATACATTGTTTGTCTTCGATCTCCGTGGATCCTCTCTCGGATTCCAGTGATCTCGGAAGCAAAAAAGATGCCCTCCCGGGGCGGGGCATTTAGAATCACTTGCGGAAAAAAAACTGCAGCCAAACATTGTTTATCAAGCTTACAGTTGATGATCCACTGCATCCCTTGGTTTCGCAAGATTCAGGGACTTTCTTTCCAAGTGACCGCTGTCCACAACAATAAGAATTCATATATATATATAATGTAATATGTATATATATAATATGTATGTAAAATATATGTATGCAATATATATATATATGTGCATGAAAAAATATGTATGTAATATATATATATGCAATGTAAATATATAATATGTGTGTAATATATATATATATATGTATGTAATGTCTATTATTTACATATGTATATATTACATATATATATATATATATTTAATATACAGGTATGTAATATATCAATATATTATGTATGCATCATACAAATATAAATGCAATATATGTATGTGATATATGTGTATGTAATATATATGTGTGTGTATGTATGTAATATATATATATATGTAATCAATATATATATATATGTATGTATGTAATATATATATATATGTAATATGTATATATATATACATGTATGTAATATATATATATATACAATATATATATATACATGTATGTAGTCTATTTGTATGTAATATATATATGCGTGTAATATATATATATATATGTAATATATGTATATGTACATATATACACATATGTATGTAGTATATATGTATGTAATATATATATATATGTAATGTGTATATATATATGTATGTACCATATATATATGTATATGTATAATATATTTATATATATATATGTAATATATATATATGTCTAATAATATATGTGTGTGTCTAATAATATATATATAATATATGTAGGTAATATATATAATATGTAGGTAATATATATATATGATATATGTAATATATATATATATGTTATAATATATATATATGTACTATATATATGTGTTAATATGTATGTTTGTAATATGTATACATGTCTGTATGGATCCGTTTGACTCGTCGCCACGAAAAGCAAAAGGGCAGTAACACAGCAGTCATTCACAACCAGGCTTCTCTAAGACCTAGCATTCGACAGCGTAACATATACATGTCATATATGTATGTAATATATATATATATATAGATAGATATATATATATATGTATAATTATATATATATATGATATACACACAGCCGCATTCAAACATTCCGAACGTCCACCATTTCAAGGTTCAGTTCGAAAAAAAGTGTCAGAGTATCCGTCATTTCTCGTCATTTTCATGGATTCCGGCATCCCAAGATATCCCAAGATATCCCATCCTTCAACTTCCGATCTCCGAATGATGTGCTCCAAACAATCTTGGACCTGAGTCAGGTGGATCCTGATCCAATGCAAAATTGTCCGAAAATTGGGCCCCCATGGAGTTTGTCACTGCCTCCCCCGTAGAAAAAGGCTGTTGATGGTCATTCTATTGGAAAAACATTATGAGAAATATATATATATATATACTGTAGTTATTATATATATATATGAAAAAATGATAATTCGGCCCCCCATCATCTCCATTTTTGGCCAGTCCAAGTCACTCCACCCGATCCACGCCAATCAAATTGGACACGTAGGGCTTGTGGCCGTCCTCCGCCGAGGTCTGTGCCATGTCGCGCTGCGAGAAGACCTGGATGGTCGGATGATGGCCGCAGACCCAGAAGTCGTGACCCAAGGGCAGCAGCGCGTAGATGCCTCGGCGTCACGATGGACACCGGGACTAGGGGCATCCATGGGCATCCGGGATGAACATCAATGTGGGGGAATGGAAGATCTGGGTAAATTATAATATTTCACTAACCTGAATTGTTGGGCCATTTGGGGATGATTCCCCTCATTAACCATGATTCCAGTGAGGTCGCAGTGAGGTCGTTATAATTTACCCAGGAAGATGCTAATATGATGGGGTGGATTTGGGGATATGTTGCCTTTGGAAAAAAATGCTGGGGAAAGCCCTTAAAATGCCAGCGGTTGATCATCATCTTCCCCAAAAGGGCGACCTTTTAGGATATACACCATTTTGATGGCTTAAAACCTATGATTTACCATACTTGGGCGGATACTAATTTGAATTAAAGTGCATTAAAGGTTTTGACCCATTCACTGTTGGGATCCAAAGTTGAAAGTTGATGAAGCCGCAACCAGAACAGAATTGATGCGAAGGATGATTGAAGCTATTGACAGAACGGAGTGGCAACGATTCGATATCTGATAGAATGAACAACGAAAGGATTAATGAAAACACTGTGAATCACCAGTCAATCCATGGCACAACGCACCGCAGTCCCTTGCGGTCAAAACCTTCCTTTTCTAAGCCCAAGGCGCCTTGAGCCAAATCAAAAGTGCAATGACCCATGCTGCTGGAATGTACAAGTGTGCAACATGAGTTCATCAGCCACCGAAACTTAAAGTTCCAGCAGCACTGTGCGAAATTTTCTGACGATGATCTGATTGCTTGCCCCGTGAAAGAACTTGTTCTTCTTCTTCAATTTGATATGCATTTTGTTTCATCAATTTCAACAATGGTTCTGAGTGTGCTTCTTCTGCCTTTGTGAGTGCATCTGCAGGATTCAAATTGTGGGGAACCCATCTGGCTCTTCCACCTACAGCAATTAGACTTTCCTTTATGATGGCAACTTCTAATGCAGCCCTATCATCGCCACCATGACTTTGCTCAGAAGCTAAGCTGTCATACAACGCTTTGGCGTCTGCCACTGCAAGACTTCTCGGGTCGCGGTACTCCAAGGATTCATCGGCAATGACACTTGCCTTACCCATTAATGACAACACTTCATCTTCTGATTTTTGTCGATCCCTAGGACGAAAATTGGAAAACCTTATGCTGGCCATGAATGCATCTTGTCGCTCAAGTGCTCCTGTTCCTGCTGAAAAAGAAATGCTTTCACAGAGAAGTGAGGACGATGCCTTTCTTCTTAAACGTTTGGACTTCCATTGCATTAGGCTCACTGGTGCCAGTTTTCCTTCATTCATAGTTGGATCAGTGAACCCCAACAAAAATCCGAACTGCGATTTCTCCTTTCCAGTTGTGTCAAAAGCACTATCTGAGATTAACAGGTTACGTAACTTGTCTTCTGGAATTGCGTGAATCTTCAGTCTCGTCGGAAATGTTTTCAAATGAGCGACCATGTCATTGGCTTGAAAAACATGTGACATGCATGGTTCAGGGAATGTTGTGGCAAGAATCGACGCCGTGGCTGAGGCGTCTGGCCTTCCTTCCCTGGCAGTCCAGTTCAACGAGGCTATCAGTCCTCTCAACTGAGACTTTTCACGTTCATCCAATTTGACCTTTGGTGCATCTTTCTTGAAGACTTTACGTGAAATAGAAATTGGTTCCAAGCGTGTGTATATGTATTCATCCATATGATGTTCAAATGAAAAATCGGCCAACTGCTGTATATGCCTACCAGCGTACATACACCCGTCTGGATTGTTGTAAAGCTCTTCAATTTTCCCAAATTTTAGTTTCTGCTCTAACTCTTGCATTTTCTGCTGATGACGTGGACCACCAGCTTCTGCAATGTCGTCTACTTCGATTACTAGAAATCCTTCTGTTTTTGCATCTTTGGACTGATCTGTGGATGGTAATGTGGCTACACATTTGTCATATTCATTCATTTTATACCCTAAGGTTTCGGTTATCACCTTGACCAAACTTCGTCGCCACCACGACGGTCCCGACACTAGGCCGTATACTTCGGTTAGTAGTAGGATCAGCTGGGATGGATGGAGTCCTGGCAGAGGTTCATCTCTCGGTTGTCTACACGCCAGTTTTCGTCGACGAGTTGTGGGTAAAGACTGTAAAAACGCGGTTTTGACATCTTTAATTCGTGCTCGCCAGCGACGACTAGCTGCTAACTGGAAACAACAGTACAGACTACTTGATAGCGGCGTCGGCGCTGATCGCTCCACCTCATGCACGTCGGGGTCTCTCCATCCGACACAGCACCACCTACTTTTTGGACTGGTGTGGTCTTTCTCTAGGGGGATGGTTTCCATTCTACCTTCTTCTAAGGCTCTTCGCTTGTACAGTTCTAAACTCTTAGGGTCAATTTCCTTTGGTTTATACCTGTCCACAAATCTTGATTCAATGATTTGTTTTGGGAATTCTTGGCGAAACTTTTCACTTTCTTCTATGGATAGGACTCTGACAGCTCCATTTGCAATCAAACTATCCATTTCTTTCTTTCTGGCTGCTCTAAAGATTTCTTTCTCTTTCTCATTCAGATTCCTAAACTCAACCTGACCAAACGATGTTTTGGCTTTGGTCACGTACATGCACTTGTCACGAAAATGATATGATGCTTCTGCTTGGCTTGAGTCGAACGTGTAGGTGTATTCTGGATGCTGCTGAAGTTGCGTGCAATGATGCTGTCGTGAAAATTTCCATGTGGCTCCGACAAACTTGTGTTTTACACCTAGTTCTTTTAACACATCCTCTTTATCAAAATTCGTGACTTCTACATAATACGTTCTACCAGGCGGAGATGGCAAGGAAGGAGGCGGCGAAACGTGAGGATATGGCATGGGCCGAGGCATAGGTCCTAAGCTCATTCTACCATAATTTCCTTCGTCTACCATGATTCTCCTATGACCAGGATGGTTTTGGAAATCAACTGGATTTGATGTCTCGGCAGCTACTTCACTTGGCACATCGACAATGCTGGTGCGTCGGCTCACATCTTCTGGCATTTCAGTTGCTGTCTCTACCGCACCCTCACTGCCAATTCGAGTGCTTTCATCGTCCGGCTGGACGTCTTGGTCTGCCTGAGCATCTGGCGCTTGCTGTTCCACAATTCTGAGCACACGAACTAGGCCATCTGGGTTTTCATCTTCATTTGGCACATTCTCATGAGTTATGTCTTGATAGGCTAATTGACCTTGTCTTTCAACCTTTTCAAGCATATCTTTAGATAACTCAGTGACCAGTTCGGCGCCTAACTGCTCTTCTGCCGTAGCAATTCGAATTTGTTCGCGTGATGCTTTCCACAATCTACCCCTCATGGATATCCACCAGGAACGGTGAGTTTCGGTTTCAGCAATCAAAACACCGGGACCAGTCCATCCCCTATAGGAAGCATTGTCGCGGTAAACATAAACCCACATTCCTGGATGCAGTGGTTTGGCATCGGCACTTCTGGTGTTGGCTCTGAGACTTCGCTGAATGGCTTCTTTGTCTTGTCGTTTCATCCAGGCTTGAGACGCGCATTCACGGATGTTCCAAATTCTCTGAATTGGATCTGAAGCTGAAGCATCTACTAGCTCTTGATTCAAAACGTCACTTGACAAAAGAGAAGCTGGAAAGCGAAGATTCTTGCCAAACACTCGCTGCATTGGACTGAAACCATATCGATCCATGAAACGGTTTCTGGCTGCATTGACTTCGGCAACTGCAACTGGTAATTCTTCACGATGGATAGACATCTGATCGGTTACTGCCTTTAGTTTATCCTTAAATATTCCTCCGGCCTTTTCGGTTCGGCCATTTTGCCATGGTGATTCTGGATCTGTGTAGTGGATGGCTATCCCAAAACCCCCAATAGCTTCTTGGAATGTTTCTGAGAGGAACTCGGACCCACGGTCTGCAATGATTAGTTGTGGTGCCCCATAATGTTTTATCCAGTCATTCCAAAACGTGACACTTACATCTTCTGCGGTTCGACCAGGACAGATTGCAACTATCTGGAAATTGCTACCCCAACACAGGCAATTCAACAACGTGATGGTCTCATCATTGAAACGGAAGAAACATAGGTCAACCCCCACTACCATGTTGAACTCCAGTGCTCGGGATAAATGGCCTGGTCTAGCTGAAGTGGGTCTGGGCTGAGATTCACATGTTGGGCACCGAAAGAACCTTCGGGTCCAGTCCATCACTTCTTGACGGACGCCGGCGTGTTTCAACGCCCTGAGAAACACTTCTTTGGCTGGGTGGCCCAGATTCCGATGCAAACGATGAACCTCACGGCGCAGCTGGGGAGCGAGGGAAAACTCTTCATCATCCACTTTTCTAAAATCTTCTACTTTGGCAAGCGCTGACTCAACATTTTGGTTTTGAGACACATCTCTTAATTGATTTTGAACTTCAGCTACAACTTCATCATCTACTTCAGTGGAATCTTCTGCAATGGTCGGCAACCTACCATTCCTACGAGTTGGAAATGTTGACTGCAGGTAAATGTCCATGCCCTGCCGTTCACATTCCTCCACGTCCAAGATTTCCTGAGCATATTCCCAAGTGCAGCTACCCAAGGACCTGCCTCGAGTGAAAAACTTTCCGCCATCTTCAGCCTGCGACAATTTCAGGGCGTGTTTGATCCCCTTGAGAATGCTGGTTACAAGATCTGGCGGGTAGATTTCCGCTGCTTTGGCCGTTCCACCTAGAAGTTGACCATGCCGATGGGTTTTAGAACACCTACGCTCGACAAAGTCTGCTAAGTGCTCTACATTTGTCAGAAACATGGTTGGCTTCTTTGCAGGGCACCCGACATCAGGTCCGGTGGCAATTGTCAGTCCAAATTCGCACTGGTCAAGGCAAATTCTGTACACTCCAGGAAGCTTTGCTAAGGAATGCGTGTCTTGCTGATGCCACGAACTTGCACCAAGAGGATGCTCTAGAATGAACCCTCGACCATTCTCATGTTGTGCTTTTGCAATTGCTAGGGCAAACTTCCAATGCTGCAGACCTTCTTGACGTTCAGAATTGACTACCTCCTTTGATCTTTTGGCATCGGAAAGACTCCTCAACTGCGAAAACACAGTACACGGTGGACTGAGCATAATTACCGCGGGTCTTACCCTGTTAATCATTTCTAATGCTTGCTTTCTATGGTTTCTAAGGCAGAAATTCCACCCTGTTGTCAAATCCATTGCCATTCTGCCACTCAGGCCATGTTTTGAAGCTTGACTGGTCAAGCGAGGAGGACTATACACTTCTCCTACATCGCTCAGGTAGCTTCTCAGTCTACGGGCTAGCAATCTTCGATCATCTCTGGTAACAAAAGCAGGAGTGCCTTCAAAATCTGTGCGACAAAGTTCCTGAGTGCTGTGCGTCAAAAGAACTTGGTATTGGTTCCCTGGCAGATCGTTGTGTCCGTTCAAACTGAATCGAGGTCCAAGCCAATCCAAATGATCGGGTTGAGTCTCGGCTCTACCAAACCAGGAAATGACGACAGCCGCAATGAAGACACTGGCTGCCTTTGGTTTCACTTTCGTGGTGCGATTCGTATGGACCTCACGTCCCATGGTCACTGAGCTTCCTAAGCTTGGCTTGATGGGCTCAGCACTGTGAACTCGCTGCCTGGACTGGCTGGGATCTTGCTCTTGGACTCGTCGTCCGACGAATGAATTTCGAAAGCCTCCACATTCTTCTCGAATTGAGGTGTCCGAGGTCGAGATCTCTCCCTCATTGGCCTCACACCACTGGACATGCTTCTGCTTCTCCGCGATGCTGGTGTCATCGGCGGCCCGGTCCACACATGTAAAGCTTCGGGTGGTGTCATGGGCATTTGTAGAGTTCTTGGAGTCAAGAATTCCGGCAGTGGTGGTTCCGGTTCCACGCTTTCGGCTTTGGGATTCGTCGATGGTGGAGCTTTCTTGGGTTGAGCAGCCCTGGATACCAGTTTCTTGTCTTTCTGAGCTGTGAGATATTTGGTCATTCGGGCACTGGGGCTCAAACTGGTTTCTTCCCGTTCCTTGGCAAGTTCCAGGGTTTCGTCCAGAGTCAACTGACGAAGGTCCTTGCGACCCTTCGGAGGAGGCAGCACACTGGGATAAGCTGTCTTGGCCCTGGAGCTCACGATCACTGAACTTGAACTGGCATTTTCGCTCGGATTCACGGCATCCCCTGACCATTCCAGTCGTTCCCACCTGCTTCCACACGCCAGGCATGTCCACCAGAAGAAATCTTTGGTGCCCCTTTGGCGAAGCTGATCTGCGTCGTGAACACAGGTGGATGGATCTGAGGACCAATTCTTGGAGGCGGTGGAACGGGCCAGTTGGCGTCCGATGCTTCGGCGCAACTTGCTCTTGGCTGAGGCTTTTGATGTGGATGTCTTGGCTCGTGGGACTGGCTCGTCCTCGATCCGACGGTTGCGGTTCAGAACGTGATCCAACACCAATTGTTTCTGCACCGACTCCATCATAGTGAAAATCAGAGCTACCATACGGCTCCATGCCAGCAGACACTTGGCTGCTCCCATCTTTCGAACCGCTGGGACTTCCGGCTCTTGGGATCGCAGCTGTTTCTCGATTCGACTTCTCATGCTCATGATTCGAATCACTATCCCTATGCTGTGAATCTGTCACCACTTGAGATTGGAATTCTGCGTGTGGCGGACTTGCATTCGACAGTGGAGATTCATGTGATTCATGCACTATCTTACCTATTTTGTTTATCGAACTGTCTTGATTCTTATCAACACACTGCAACACCCGGCTCCCATCCGTTCTGGCCTGGTCAAGCGACATGCTTTGGCCAATGTCTTGGACACTGCTTTCATCCACCTTCGGGATTATTGCTTCTTCAAAGAACACTTCACCATGCCATGACTGAAACTTTCGATCTTGAGAGGCACGTGCATTCCAAACGTCCTTTACTGAATATGTTTGACCATCTGGAAAATGCATGATTGACGTGCGACATGTTGCAATGTGCTTACACTGGTCTTCGGACAAAACGTCTTTAGGGTGAATCAAACTGGTTTGCATGCCTATCTTATTGATGAAATTGAGCTTACCGTCTGCCATCTTCAACCAAACCGCAACACCCGGTGCTTGTCGAGGTCCTTTGGACGTCGATCTGGCCTCCAACAAGAAAGGATCTTCCTGACCAAGTTGAAGTTCTTCTCTCAGATTTTCTGGGAGTTTCCAGCGGCCACTGAAGTCGGTTACCAACACTGCACGGTGGCCAGATGGTGTGCGTCTCATGGGAGTAGATCGGCCATTTCCCAACTTCAACACTTCGCGCTTCAGGTTGATTTCAGCATCGAGTAGTTCCAGGTAAGATACTGGCAGCAGAAATGGCGTCTCAAACGTTTCTGAGTCAGCTGTTTCGGTCACTCGAAGCAGTCCAGGAGTCTTAGCAACAGAGATCGGCACATCCCACAGTCCCACGATGTTAGCCGAACCCCCAATGCCAGCACAGTTGACTGATGCGCCAGCCGCTTGACATGGTTGCAAGCCACGTTGCGCTAGTGTGTGTTTCAACCGTTGCATGGCATTTGACCCGATTACAGCTTCTTCGGCTGCAGTATCTACCAGAGCTTCATTCGAATTCACTCGAACTCCGGCATAAATGGTCAACGTTCGCTGCAACTCTGAAGAAACACCAACAAAAGCACTCATGCAACGTGTGTGGTAGATGCTGTTGATGCGACCATATGGACCTTGGCTGACGAAATAGCTGGTGCCTGAGGCTGCACTTCCACCGCCCTTGCTTTTGTTTGGACAGTCTTTGGCTATATGGCCCATTTCATGGCAGGAAAAACAACGGGTCCTTGCAAGCAGTTCTTCGGGAGAACCACGGTACTTCTTCTTGTCTTTCCAACCATCTGACTTCTTGCTCTTGCCTTTGCCTTTTTCTTTTCCTTTTGGTTTGAAAAACTGTCTTCCCTTTCGTCGGGCTTGCATTTCTTTTCTCACATCTTTGTATGCCATGTTGTATGCCCAAATGTATTGGATTTCTGATTCATCGTATTCTCTTTCAGGGTCAAACATTAACTCCGCAAGACCCCCTTCGCCATCGCTCTGTAAATCATCAGAGTCCTCAGCGGCATCGCCTTGGTCAGGGATCATCTCTTCGTCGTCAAACTCACCTGAGGCATGTTGCTGGGAAGGATGGTCAGCAACCAAGAAATGCTTTGAAACTTTCTGCAAAAGGGCTTCTGGTCTGTCCAAAGGTCTCAAAGCTCGGGACACTGCCTCGAAACTCAACAAGGCATTGTGTTTGATGGCCAGATTCTCACGCTGCAAATCTGTCAGATTGGCATGCTTCAAAAGGATCCGGCCAGCAATCTTGGTTGGAATCCGTTCACCAGTGTTGTTGAAAACTTCTTGAAGTGCTGTTTCCATGGCTGTGATGTATGTTGAAAATGTCTCATTCTTTCCACGCTCAATTCCAAAGAAAAAGTGATCAATTGATGCTGGTCCCACTGCTTCTAGGAAAGGAGCATATCCCGCCATGATCTGTGACAAAATTGAAGAGTAACCAGCTTCTGACAACAACACCTGAGTATCAATCGATTCAGCGATGCGTCTTGGCGGCGTTCCTTCAGGAAAAGCCTGAAGTAGCTTCAAACCCCATTTGTTTCTAGGTGTCTGGTTATCCAACTCCCAAAATCCAAGTTGTTTCAACCATGGCCGCAGATTTTCTGCAGCACCAGACCAGGAAGGAGGATTGCGACGATCACCAGTGATGGCCATGTGCAGTGCTTTCAACAACACATCTTGTGAGTTTTCAGGATTCTGACTGCGTTCGGGCACTGTCTTGCCCAACACCGAGAAAGCACTAGGAAACTCTTGCTGTTGCTGAGGCACTGAACCAGCATCCAGAGCACTGGCGAAAGCTGCTGCACCAAACTGAGAAAAATTCCCTTGAGGAATGTTTGAAGTCTGAGGCATACCCATGTTACATGGTTGTGAAACACGTTGTGAAGGACCACTCATGTGAGGTGGCCCCATTGGCGTCTGTTGTGATGCCTGAGGCGGATACGTTCCAGTCATGCCCATGGTTGGCAAACCTACTCCTTGACTAGGTGCAAACGACATGGGGGTTCCAGCTGGATACGCCGGCATGGCACCACAAGCATTCATTGGGCTCATAGGTTGATTACCAGGAAAAACGCCTGGCATAGTAGATCCTGCATTCCTTTCAGAACAACTGTTGAAGTGAGGATATCCTTGCACTCCCGCAGCAACCCCTGAAGAATGCCCTGCACTACCGCTGGAGTGTGACCCGGGTAAACCACAGCCACCTACTGTTGTCGCCAAGACTCTAAACGCACCATGCGCAGAACCCGCAGTGAATGAGGTCGGTGAAAAACCGCCTACTTCCGATGTCACTGAGGGCTGCGGCGGTGACGCGTCTAGACCTTGAGCTCGTCTGTATGTCGCCCAAGGATCAGGGTCTGTCATCCCTTGTCCCTTTCCACGACCAACAGCGTTCCAAGTCGGCATGCAGCTGGATCCAACACAGCTCCGCTGCCACTATTGACAGAACGGAGTGGCAACGATTCGATATCTGATAGAATGAACAACGAAAGGATTAATGAAAACACTGTGAATCACCAGTCAATCCATGGCACAACGCGCCGCAGTCCCTTGCGGTCAAAACCTTCCTTTTCTAAGCCCAAGGCGCCTTGAGCCAAATCAAAAGTGCAATGACCCATGCTGCTGGAATGTACAAGTGTGCAACATGAGTTCATCAAAGCATCAACTCAGCCACAAGGACTCGCTGAGTTTCCAACCTTTCTCACTGCCGGGGGGTGCAACTTGCCGAAGACACTCTCGCTTCTCCCCAGTCATGTTCCACTCCTGGAAAATCCAGTTGGGCAACAAGCGCCGAAAAAAAGCACACTAGACTCTAGATCAAATTGCTACCCAACTGGAAGATGACCATTGATCCAACCTAATCCAATCTTATCCAATCTACCCTCTGGTAAACTAACATAACTATGGGAAATCACCATTTTTCATGGGAAAATCCACTATAAATGGTGATTTTCCATAGTTATGTAATAGTTTACCAGAGGGTACATCAAATCCCATCAAATCCAAGTTAATCTACACTAACGCGCCTTGATGAGGCCATCAGATCCAGCTGACCAAACGAAGCATTTCACCACCGTGAGCCTGGGCGAGGCGAGGCGGTGCAGAAATATGGGAAACCCAATGATAAACCCCCCCAAAAAAAAGGAATAGAATGGGTATGTGGTGAGAAATCTAATGATATTTAATATAATGGGATTATAACAGTGTACATACATTCTGCATATATGATATACATATGTATGTATGTATGTATGTATGTATGTATGTGTGTGTGTATGTATGTATGTATGTATGTATGTATGTATGTATATATGATATACATATTGTTAAATATCAATATATATACATATTTAATGGAGAAATAAATGGGACATACTGGGTAACACAGTCAGAAATGCAATGAATGGGAAACCCACGAATTTTCATTTAAGAGAGTAGAGATTAGTACATGATGGAGATATAATCGGATATAATGGGGAAATAATTGGGAAATCATGGATATTGTAATGGGATTTAATGGGGTGTTCTTTACCAGCAATATGATATTTTTGATGCGTTAAACCCAATGATAAACCCCGCATTGAGGATGTAGATTCTCCCAGCTATTTCTATACTAAAATTATGCAATTGTGCAAATTATGGGTTTGTATATTATCTATTATCTATATGTGTATATATGTCTCATAATATGTATATATATATATATATGCGTGTGTGTGTGTGTGATTGTGTGTGTCCTTTGCTCCAGCATGTTATGACCAACCCCATTCCACTGTTACATGTTACATGTTGGCTCCAACGCGCCCAGTTGCTTGTTGACAGACCCCACGTGTGCGTCCTGTCAGGAAGGCCACAGGGTCAGCTCCCTCGGTCCAACTGGCTGTCCGTTGATAAATGTTGACCGATTCACAGACTCTGCATCTCTCAGAAGGGCTAAAGTATGGCAAAAGCATTTCTCAGCCCCAGCTCCTCCACAATTTCAATGCATTCACCATCGATGCAGCGCCATAACCTGGCTCCAGCAGTTGCGATTAGATGAGCTTGTTGAGGTTGTGACTACTTGGGAGGTCCGTTCCAGTTGTAAGACTATATTATCCATAGTTATGGGGGTTGTATCCCAACTTTATGGGGCTTAACTTTTCATGGTTATACAGTTATACCCACTAATCCGCCCCAAACTACCAACTCCCCGCCTGATAGCACCATCATCAGCTCCTGACCAAAGGATGGGTCCCAGCTTCAGCAAGGTCTTCAGGCCGTTCTTGTGGCCGTGCATGTGCATTCCTGGAAAGTGGTCGAGCCACTGCCGGTTAGAGACCAGCCTGGTACCTTTTTCCCATCCAAACGGGGCAAAATCAAGCAACAGGAAAGTGCTATCTATATTATCTGCCCTTATCTGCCCCACAAATTGGTGGTCTTTCATTGGAAGAACTTGGGTTTTTTTCCACAGTTGCGAATAGTGCAAAATGCGATGTGACTAGTACCTGCAAAATCCTGCAAGTGTGAGTATGTTTACTTACCCTGCATCTGAATCGGTTGCCCTGTTTCATTCATGATCTTTAGTGCGTGAAGGAAATCCAGAACGTATGCTGCATCTGCTTCTCATACTGAAATTTTGTGCGCAGACCCGGTTGCGTCTTGAACTCTTGATGAAACAACCAGAAGGTCTCAGGTTCCTTTTGAAGTCGTGGCTCTACCAAGTCCCATTGGCCACTGCCCAACCAGATTCCCAGGGAGGATTCAAAGGCGTCCTTTCAAAATGCCAACTTTCCAGCGACCAAGTTCCACGACCGCTGCTTCTTTGTCTTCCTTCACCATGGCTGGAACCGTTTTCTTCGCTCGCCAGGTGTGGATGTGCCATTCACCTGCCAGCCCGTGACGTCCCAATGCGACAATCATCATCCAGTGACCAAAAATAACGACACCCCATATATGACTCCAAAATGAACAGCGTCAAAATATGTTAATTAAAACATGTTTCAAACATGTTAAATCATGTTAATGCAGGGGTTCTGTCCTCTTCCCTGGTTGCAGTATATCATGTCACCCCATCTCTATGACCACAACGGCTCCATTTCGTTCCAAGCTGCGGATGGTGAAGTCGTTACTGCCGCTCCAAGCTTTTCGGACAGGAAAGTCCTGCCGCTCCACGGAGAGCGGACGGGGTGGGGGGCGAGACCTGTCCCATTTGGTGATACCTCTCCAATGACTATGCCACAGGATGGTCCTACACATACTTTAGTTATATTGTATATATATTATAGATATATTATAGATATCATATTATATATTGTTATATATATATGTATATTATTATATATATATGTAATATTATTTATATATATGTATATTATTATATATATGTATATTATTATATATATATGTATATTATTATATGTATATATAAGTATTACTATATGTTATATATATATGTTATATTACATATATATATATTATCATTATATATTTTTTATTATACATATATATATGTATTATAATTATATATATATTATGATATTATATATATATATATTATATATATTATATATATTATTATTTAAATATATTATTATTACTATTATGATTATTAATTCCATGATTATTACATATATTATTATTATATATAATTACTATTATGTTATTATTATATATTACTATTATATATTATTATTGTATATTATTATTATATATTATTATTATATATTATTATTATATATTATTATTATATATTATTATTATTATATATATATTATTTCATATATAATTATATATACTATAATGTAATATATATAATATAAAATAAAAAATATTTGATATATATATACCATAATATGTATATATATATTGTTATTTATATTAATATATATATATAATTATAAAATCAGAAATATTGATATATATATATATATTGTTTTATAAATTATTATATATATATTATTATTATATATATAGTATTATCTATATTATTATACATATTATTATATATTATTATATATACTATTATATATTATTATATATATTATTATATATATTATTATATATATTATTATATATATTATTGTATATTTATATATATTATTATATATATCATTATATTTAATTTTATATATATTAATATATATATATGTTATTTGATATATTATTATATATAGTATTATTTATATCATGATATACTTATGTATATTATTATGTATATTTTATTTAAATTATTATATATATTATGAGATATAATATGATATATATAGTTTTTATATATTATCAGTTTATATTTATTATTATTATTATTATATATATTTAAATATAGTGTATATTATTATATATATATATTGTTATTTATATTATTGTATATATTATTAAATAAATAATTATTTATATTACTATATGTATTATTGTATATATATATATATATATTTATTTAAATATATTATTATATATATTATTATATATATATATTATTATATATATATATTATTAAATATATTATTATATATCATTATATATAATATTATTTATATTACTATATATATTATTGTATATATTATTATATATATAATAATATATATATATACTGATATATATAGATATACATATATATATATGTGTATGTATACATAGAAATGACTGTACATAGAAATATATATTTATATCTCATGGTTCAGGAACGCATAGGAGCTTCATTTTTCCCCACTCAATGGCCTTTCTGATGGCGAAAAAATCCCCACCTGCGCATCGTTGTCCCCCAGGCTGTCGTCGCAAGCGAGGCAGGTGACGCCACCAGTGTGGCCACCCATCAAGGTGCCTTTGGGTTCCTTCCTGAGGTCGTGGAACCGGGGAAAACCATTGTACTGGTTAGTTAATAGGAATTACCATCAGGGATTATGATCATCCCGGATATATTGGGTAGTATAATGTGGAGTTGAAGTGCTTGTGAGATTCCTGAAGATTGTTTTTCCCTTGTAGCGTTTTACCTGGTGATGTTGGCTAACACGAGTAAAACGCACACTGAAGGATTTCTTGTTCAAGATGCATACACTGCTCTTGCAGTTCAATAGTCTGCTTGAACGATACTGTTCTCTGCGTTCTTTCACACAATTCTTTCAAATTGGGCGGGTACAAGACGCTGCTCGCGTCCAAACCATCTGAGGTTCGCCCTGTTTAAACAAACTTAAACCTAACAAAGCCTTGAAGTTCCCCGAGCCCCTCACAACGCATGGAATTTGCATATTTTTGTTCAAAAGTGTGAACGTTTTATTCAAGACTGGGCCAGCGCCGATCCAAGATGTCCAAGTCTCTTTTTGGAGTCGAAGAGGGAAATCCCAAATGCCTCTTGACCCATCCACATGAGCCCTGGCTTCATATGGAGCATGCTCCAAACAAACCTGGCGTCATCCAATCGAAGTTTGTTGAGACATCTTCAAAACATTTCAACACCAAATACATAAATGCTGTCCTAGGGACAATTCAGGGACAAATAGGACATTGCAGAAATATTTTCGTATAGTTTCTGAGTCATCTGTGCCTATTGCAAGGTGCTGTCCATTTCTGTGATGCCAGGCACTGAGCGCCTGTCTGTAGGAATATTTCCCAAGACTTTTGAGGCGTTGTCGCGGTCACGCACTGTGACCACGCCATGCCAATCGACTGTCCACACCTCATCACCGATGCAGATAGCCTTAGAGCATCGATTTCCGAAGCCAAAACTGCGATGCAATTTATGCGGCGTCAATGTTTTACTATCCAGTATAATAGCCCCAAAATCCATAGCTGGTTCTCCAATATCTGTATCATCTTGGTGGGCTTCTCCTCCATCCAATGAGGATGTAACCCACAAAGAGCATGGTGGAGTTCAACTTCAAACGACTACGCACCTGCCAAGCAAATGTGGATCTGAGGTTTTTGTTGGGCTCCTGTAGAATTTCCCGGCCATTCCAAAGGTAAGCCTTCCTCACGGCTATCAGCTTGGTTTCAATGTCAGACAAGCTGCATTTCGAATGGGTTTGCCGAACTCTAAGGTCTTGTCGCATTTCACACCTCGCTTGTCAAGACTTCACCGGGCACCGCAGCACGACCGTGACAGTGGCCAAAGGAATCACACATTTATATAACAAACCCAAAGCTGGGACACAGAAATATCAGAAATTGTGAAGGAATAGAGGAATAAAGAGGCGCATGCGCGTACCTGGAGTTGGCATCAAGAGTTTTAGTGCAGCCATCACTTCAACAACCAAGGTACCTGGAGAATTTGAGGACTTGCCTTTTGCCCCCTTGGGGGGCTTGAAGTCACCTCGTGTTGCACCAGCGATGGTGCACTACTTGCTGATGCAAATTGGAGTGTTGTTGGTCAGCAACACTTGGAATTTACCAGCACCAGCCAAAGCGTGAATTTGAGAAAACTAAACAACTCTAAGTGGCGCGTGGTTTCAACCTCTTGAAAGATATGTGTCATTGCGGATCATTGCCCAAATCAGGTGGAAAGAATAGATCTCTTGAAATCAACAACCCGTTCTTTGTTGTTTATTGGTTCTATGGCCATATATATAATATCATAAAATATATTATTATATAATATATCGATATTATATTTTTTCTACATGAGGCCCCGCATATATTTCCCACCTTCACCCGTATTATCTCCGCCCCGCCTAGGCTGGCCGAATTCTGCGCGCTCTTCGCCTCTTCTGACTCATTGTCGCTGTTCTGCAATTGCTCGTACCTAATAAGGAGGAAGGGTTGCTAGTTGCTGGGATGGTTGATTCATCCTATGCCCTAATACTTATCTCAGATATATGTAATATATATATATATATGCACATATCATTAGATTATGTTATATTATGTATACATGTCCCTCCGGGGCGGACGTTCGCACAAATTTTCATTGAAGTATTGGTCTGTATTGGTTACTTTGGGGTTAGTGTCGGATTTTTTAGAGATTGGTTTAAGGATTATTTAGGGTTGGTTTAGATTTAACTTAGGGTTGTTTTAGGGTTTATCTAGGATTTGTTGGGTTAATGTTTGGTGCTGTTTAGGATTGCTTTAGGGTTTGTTCAGGGTTTTTGTTTATGTTTGGGGGTTAATTTAGGGTCATTTATGGTTGATTTAGCGTTGGCTCAGGGTGCGTTTAGAGTTTATTTAGGGTGAGGTTATTTTGGCGTCCTTCAAAGGGATTCTAAGGTTTTGCGGTTTGTTGCGGTTTTAGTTAACAGCTCGAGTAACATTGCAAATTACGGAGAATATGTTCAAGACATGTTTCGAAGGGTAATTGTACTTTTGGATACTTTTGGATCTTTTGGCGCCGTCTTAAGTAAGTGCAAAAATGCAATGAGGCACAGGTATATTGCATGCTTGCAGTTTGCAAAAAACACGCGCCGAAGCAACAGAGCAGATTGCTGTTCCGCGTGGAGTTCCGTGGATTTCTGGCAAACGTCAGCCCCCTAGCGATACATATGCGTTATTATGCATTATATATATATGTATAATCATCGAAGGAAGTTTAGAAATCAAACTTCCGACAATATGGACAGAGATGAAAAGCAGAGATGGGAAGAGTCAGAGAAGAGAAGAGAATAAGAAAGAGAAAGTCTCAGAAGAAAGAAGATCCAGGTCCACGAAAAGGTAGGAAAGTCGCGAAACACTGTGTTTTTCCAATGATTTGTGGCTCTGGAGGGTCGAAAAGTAGGCTCGCTAAAGCGAGGGTGCGGAGCCAGCTGGCCAGCTGAGAGATGAAAAAGTGCACGCTGTTGTGGCGCGAAGCGCGTTTCCAAGTCAAAATGTACAAAGCACACCAGGTTCGGACCACTTTTGGAAGTTGCGCTGCCGAAGAGGTGCACGCCATTGTGGTGCGAAGCACATTTCGAAGTCAAAATGTACAAAACACACCAGGTTCGGACCACTTTTGGAAGTTGAGATGTCGAAAAAGTGCACGCCGTTGTGGTGCGAAGCACATTTCGAAGTCAAAATGTACAAAACACACCTGGTTCGGACCACTTTTGGAAGTTGAGGTGGCGAAAAAGTGCACGCCGTTGTGGTGCGAAGCACATTTCGAAGTCAAAATGTACAAAACACCTCAGCTCCAGAGCACTTTTAGAAGTTGCGCTGTCGAAAAAGTGCACGCCGTTGTGGCGCGAAGCACATCTGGAAGTAAAAATGTTAAGAACACCACATGCTCGGACCACTGTTGGACGTTGAAGCGTCGTTTTGCGTGGCAGGCGCAAGGGATTGTGCACCGTGTCAAATGTGAGCAAAACGTGAGGGTTTTGTGGCACTTCCAAAAACGATGGCAGGCGTGGGACATTTGAAGAGGATCTGCAAAAGATGCATTTTCCGTGGCAGGCGCAATACAAGAGACATGTTCATCAGAGTTGTTAGGAGGTCCGGGCGCTGATTTCCTGAGAGGGGTTGCATTTTGGAGCATCAGATCTTCAGGTTTGCTGAGATGATTTTGCGTGACAGGTGCAGCACTTCGTATCACCTGGCATCACTTTTTCGTGGCAGGCGCAATACTTTAGACGGGTGGAGTGGAAAAATCGCAAAACGCATTGGTACGAGGCCGTCAGCTCTGCACTCAACTTTCCATTTTTGAAGGAAGTCTCGCAGAATTGCTTCGTTTTTGATGTTGTCAAGTTCAAAAATTGAGGAAGTCTCGCCGAATTGCTTCGTTTTGGATGGTGTCAAAATCCAAAATTGAGGAAGTCTCGCAGAATTTCTCGTTGTGGATGTTGTCAAGTTCAAAGATGGAGGAAGTGTCGCAAAATAGCTGCGTTTTCAAGCTTGCAGATAGACAGACAGACAGACAGGCAGATAGATAGATAGATAAACAGAAAGACAAATTAATGGATTAAAAAATACCTAGATAGACAGATAGATAGACAACTGCATCTGCACTACACCACACTAGAACTACAACTTCAACTACAACTACGACTACACTACCACTACAACAACAACAACAACAACTACTACTACAACTACAACTACAACTACACTTCAACTACAAGAACTACAGCTACAACCACAACTACAACTTCAACTACAACTACAACCTCAACTACAACCTCAACTACAATTACTACAACTACACTACTACTACAACAATTACCACGACACTACACTACAGTACAACTACAACTACAGTTACAACTACAACTCCAACTCCTGCAACTATTGCAACTACTACAATTACTACGTACAATTAAGACAATTACAAATTCAACTACGCTACAGCTACACTACAACTACAACAACAACAACTACTACTACTACTACTACCACCACCACCACCACCACGACTACTACTACTACTACTACTACTACTACTACTGCACAAACTACATTACAACTTCAACAACTTCAACAACTTCAACACCACTACAACTACAACTACAACTACAGCTACAACTACGACTACAACTACTGCGCTACACCACACTACATGACCACTGCAACGATTGCAACCACTCCAAGAAACACAACTCCAACCACCTTTCGGTCCATCAGTGGATTCGCTCTGCCATCCGTGATTCACAACAACCAATCTCTCCTATAGGTGTCCTATTTCTGAAACTTCCGCAACCGCCGACCGTGCGGTACTACTGGTATATAATCATAAGTCTCAAAAATCTTGAAGAAAACCTCAAACAAAACTCCGGTTTAGTAGTGGATCCATTCATTTTCGGAGGCTGTTAATGTGGACGATTAATGGGGGATTGGGTGGTATTTAATCTTGGTTGATTCATTGGTCAGTGGGCTTGGGCTTCACCCTCCGAATCCTGGGGATTTCACCAGTTTTCATCAAATCCACTGGGGGAAATATGGAAAAAAAAACCAGCCCCTTCCGACTTCCGACCTGTGAAGAATGGTGAAACCATGTGAAACCAAGGGGAAACCCTGAAACATCACCCAAGTCGTGGGGATATTTCTCTGCACCGGTCATCTAAAAGTTTAAAAGGGGCTCACGCGCTCCGAAAGTTGCGGGAGATGGTGGAGTCCAGCCCTAGCGGTCCGAAACTACTAAGCGCCAGTCAAAATTGACCTCCCAAGCTGCTCACCTCGACTCATCATCTCAAAACGGTGCCATCCTTCTACTTGAATTGAAATGTCATGAAACATCTACACAATCAGGTTAAGATGAGAAGTGCCATCCAAGAAAATTTTTAAAGATCTGAGCATAATCTGTAATCATTCAGAAGGACGTTGATGCAACGTGTCAGCCGGACAGTCATCCATGACACACCACGCCTTGATCCAACCAATCCACAAAGTCTTCATATTGGACCTGGCACAATGGGAACACAGTTCTACGCAACAAGATGGCCATCATCCTTGAGGGGCCAGAAGGGCACCACTGACATCCATGAACTTTGTCAATGGTTTCTAGCTGAGCTAAAATAAAGTAAGATCCCAATAAGTTCAAGGTCCATCATTGATTCCAGTCATTCACCACTTATATAACTTATGTATACAGTGTATATATATATATATGTGTATGTGTGTGTATGGCAGTGTATGGATCAAACTCGGGGACCCCTAAAAAAATGCGCATTATGCGCCTGTCCAGTGGCAGCTCGATCCATGTTCCCCAGTAACGTCTTCACAGCTTCATCCTGAGAGCGATGAAGAAGTCGGCGCTGAACCATTGGAAAGCCCAACAAATATGGCACTGGAATGCACTGAAATCCTTTTTTTCTCTGGCTTTTCCTCATCTGATTGGAGTATTGTTGCAATGGCTGTCGTTTTTATATTTTTTTATCATGTTTCTGTCCATCAAGTGCGCAATCTTTCACGTCTTCACTTGTACCGCAACAGTTGCTGTTTCTGAACAGCGTCGCGGGGTGTAGTGGTCTTGGTTTCAATGTTTAGTTCCATTCTGGAAATATGGTACAACACGGCATGAAATAAGATCATCATAACATCCCAAGATCTGATCTGCAACCAGGACTCTGTCCAAATGTCAGGATCCACAGTTTGCAGCACATTTGTGAGCTCCGTTTGGTCGATGACCTCAGGTGATTCTTCCCATTTTTTCGTGGAAGTCCACTAGTCTCCCAACGAAAAAAAACGCATGGGAATCCAGGGAAAAGCTTTGAAAACGGATGAAAAATAGCAGTCCGGCAGAACTATGCAAAACTCATAGAAATGCGGTTAAACAGACGGACATCGGCCACATCTGCCGAAGAGTGTGCAGGCTGTTTTACGTTTCCGGCCGAGGGGCTCCATCTCCATTCAAGTCAAATTGTCGGAAGCTCTGTCGAACTTCCTCTAGGCCGTGGCTCCCTTCACTCATCTTCAATGGCTACGGCGGCTACGACGCCCGCGCCGGTGGTGGTTAAACGTGTTTTGGCCTGCGGAGTTGCATTTAGTGAGGATACTAATTTCCACTCAAAGCGCTTGTTCATGGCTTGAGAATCATCTGGCTGGCCCATTTCTAGAGTTGTAGCAGCTGCACCCAGAACCAAACATGTCAAGTAGGGGGGACATCTGAGCAGTTCACAATACGGTTCAAGAGGAAATTCACGGTTGAAATTGTCATACAGTCATACAGTCTGATATGAGCTTCTGCTGAAATGAGAAGTTCCAGTAATGTCGATTGAACTTCCCTGAAAAGCTACCACGTTGCTATATTTGTGAGGAAGAAAATCCCTTTCCCACAAGCAACGAGCGCGGTTCTTTTTTCGAAACGGTCACAACCTCGGTGGTCGTGATGTCCGCGCACAAAGTGCGGTGCAACTTTGCAACGCTGCAATATCTGGCTGAGCTGCATAGCAATGTTTTGCCTGCAGCTCCACATGCACTGCAGGTTGTAATGCAGTTTGTATGTCACACGAACGTCACTTTCTTCAAAGCTTCTATAGAAAGATCTTCGGCATGAGCTCAAAGACAGGTTGCTCCTCTGTTTTTTCACTGGCATACGTCCCACCGCAACTCTTCGATTAAGCACAAAACCACCACAACAGAATGCCAAAGAGCTCTCAATCTTCAAGGGACCAGAGATATGTGTAACATTTTTTCTCACAAAACTATACAAAACTCACAAGACATCCAAAAACTTCAGAGTTCCAAAGATTCCACACTGATTCCACACCATTGAAAAACCAGAAATCGGTGAGTCCCTTGGAGGTTTCACAACGCCACGCGCCAACGCCACGCCCCGCTGGATCGTCTCAAGGCCGCTTCAGAACAGCTCGGCGAAAGGTGACCAACAGCGCCGTGACCTAGAGGGGCTTTCCAAAAAAAAAAACTTGGTTTAAACCCCAATTTTTCCCCTGTCTTTGGACTACTATTAGTATTATCAGTAGTAGAAGTAGTAGTAGTGGTGGTGGTGGTCGTCGTCGTCGTAGTAGTAGTAATAGTAGTCCTCGTCCTCGTCCTCGTCGTCGTCGTAGGATAATTACTACGATCATTATGGTTATGATTAGATATCACTATATAATATGATCAGTATGATTATTAGGAGTATTCTGAATGTTTTGAGTCTTACCCCACAGAAAAATAGAGAGAATTGGCTGCCAGGCTTGCAACCCGGTGACAAATCACACATCAGGGACTTGCTGAGTCACTGAGCATGGCCAGCGCCCCGTTCTTTCATCTGGACAAGACTTGGACATGATGACAAGTTATGACAAGCTACCATACATGTGGGAAGGGAAAACATGGAAAACCCATACAAACAGTATATACCAATATATACCAATGCAATGATCCCAGATTGACCCAGCTGTACGAAATCGGATCGTCTGTTCAGCCTCCAGTCACACCTGGTCCCCTTGAGATCCTTGAGATCCTGACATTGTCCCGGGACCTTCTTTCATGAATCGCTTCATGCACAATGTCCTGAACTGCTCTATGTGGATCCTGGCACAGGTGACCCCAGGCAGCACGTTGGTCCTACTGGGTGGCGCAATTCAGAAAGCGCAATATCCCAAGGTGTCGATCTGTTCAACACACATGTTAGGAAAATCTACCGTATGCAAATCATGTTGACTCAGCATTCATAAACGCTTGGTCATCATCAACATGGGTAGTGTACCATCTTTAACAATAAATCACATTAAATCACTTCTGGTTATGGAAGGTGCCATCTTCAGCAATGAGTCATAACTGCATCACTTTGGGGGGGAAACCCAAATCTATTGCCCTCCAGCAAATTAACATAGACCCTGGCAGATAGGGCTTGGAAGATAGGGGCTTCCACTAAAAAATCTAAAAATGGGTATCTTCAGTGTCTGTCAATTTTTCAGAACGGTATACTAATCTATCCACTAAATATACTAAATATACTAAATATACTAAATATTAAGGATATTGGTAGATATTAGATTCACCCAATTAACTTTGGTGGGTTGGTTCCTACCGATCTATCCACCGGTCATCCCCCAAAAAATCGAACCGAACCTGCTCGTTGGGTGGCATCGCCGCCAGACGGCTGTGAAGGAAATCCACCGCCTCCTGACCTCGGAAAATCACAAAATGTTCCACATTGATGTTACCCTCTGGTAAACTAACATAGCTATGGAAAGATCCACCATTTTTAATGGGAAAACTCACTATTTCTATGGCCATTTTCAATAGCTACGTTAAATTACCAGAGGGTAAAAATAACCCCAGGGTATTATGATTTTTTGGATGTGTATAATCATGATGATCTTATACTTTTTTAAGGATGTATGTGATCATTATGATGACTTGGACGTGTACATTAAATGTTAGCCGTATTAGTATAATCATCATGATCGGCACTGGTATAAATTATGTTTACTTTGATCACAAGAACAAGAAGGAGGAGGAGGAGAAGAAAGGCATCAGAAGAGAAACACGAACGGCGCGTAGACATATTTGACTACATCATGTCTCACTCTACAACGAATATAATAATATATACATATATATGTGTAGTTTCACATATCATACGTGCAGCTGCATATCCCTATGTCACACCTCACATATCTTGGATTGTAGAATTTCCAGTACGGTCACGCCATGTCATGCCATGTCACACCTCATTAAATCCCGTTCAAGTCAGCTGTAACTTCATGTCATGCCAAAAAGTTCCTGCGGGTGTGGTAACCATTTTGCATCATACCATGGGCTGTGGTACTCCCTCATGATTTTGTAGGTCATGCTGAACTTATATGATTCCTATATATTCCTATATAGAAAGCCTGAATATCAGAGCTACACAAACTCAAACACACCAATGACCACTACGTCGAGCGGTGTGGCTCCATGGATTGTGGGCATATAACCATCATCGATTTCACCTCAAAATGCCAGCTCAGTAGATGTTCATCTCCTCCCAAAAAAATGTGGGAAATCACGGATATAGGTATGTTGACCATTTTTGACCCATCCCAATTTTGATTGTGCCTGAAATCCCCATGATATCCACAGCTTGACCGTGGTGAAAAACTTGACCTTCAGACCCAGGTTGACCGACAGCTGAAGACAGCGAAAAGACCATCGCAGGCCATGAAGAGGAAGTCATCCTGGCCACCGAGTTGGCACCGGTGAAAGTGTCTCACTTGAGCCGAACATGGGACCATGCACTCACAACCTTTTAGGCTTTGACTTGGGGACATGGGGACATGGGACCCGGGGTGGGGTTGGGGGGACATGGGGGCAAGCACCCTCTTCTGCCTCTCTATACAGTCACAACCTACTTCAAAAAGTTTATATGTTATTCTGTATTGATATGATAATGTGCAATGACAAGATGTTGTGCTCCGACATCTTAGATGTGTTATATTTGTCTGTTACTGGGGCAAGCTTGACATGATTCTGGTACTTCTGCACTTGCTAACTGAAAGATCAGGCTGCGCAGGCACAAGCGAGACAGATTCGCAAGCATAAGCGAGGACTCTTCCATCTAGCGGAAGCTAGCTAGCTAGATAGATAGATAGATGGATAGATAGATCTAGCCAGATGGGCTTGCAAACTAGCTTGTAGCTCGAGATTTATGATGGATAGATGATATATTTGTAGCTGAAAACAAACTAGCTTGTAACTGGGGGCCCTTGCAGTTTTTCTTGGCACTAACCCATTCCAAAGCGAGTATCAATAGTTTTGAGTTTTGAGCCATGACAACAAAATAAGATGCATGTGTCTGAAAATGAGGTATGTATGCCTCAAAAATTGCCATTGTTATGGGTAAGAGAAGGTAAGAATAAGATGTGAAAAATAAATACACACATAAAATTGGTGGTACCGCATTCTCAAACAAAACGGCGGTTCATTTAAGAGTTTTTACAACATCAAAAAACCTGTGTTCCACAACATCTCAAAGGTTTCACAACATGTGGTATTTCTTAGCCGCCAAAAAAAAACAACCGGTTTTGCTCCTCTGGTGTAAGTTGCTCCACTCGTATCTCGGGTTCGGCGATGACCAGTGGCCTCAAACATCTCTATGGTTTTGCTGGTTTAGTGCGATGCATCTGTTCATTTGAGGAGCCAGATATGAGGGGTGATAATGGCGAACATGATGGCGAACATGTACCATCATGTACCACTCACAGCAGGAAGACATGCTGTTCCAGTTTCAACCTCGGTGACATGTACCAATTGTAGGTCAAGATCCAGGCTGCACAATGGGTTTGGTCGCACCAACCTGGCTGTGGCTCTTCTCAAGGCACGAATTGCTGGGGAAAGCTTTATAGCCATATTGTACCTACCAAGCTGTCAAAACAACACAATGGAGAAGCATGGCAAATACCCAACAGGATATCTTCAAAAGCTAGATTTTCTCCAAAGGGTTTTGTCTGAGGATTAAGTACCCCGATTTCACCCAATGGATTATCATCATGTTCCATTAAAAGACGTTTTTTAATGGTGGTTAATATCCCATTTTCAGACACACCCAAAAATACAAATCTATTTATCTACCTATCTATCTATCTACCTACCTACCTACCTATCTATCTGCCTATATTATTTATATATATATACATATATATATATATTGGTATATGTGTGTGTGTGTGTATTTGTTGGTGGCTCCGATCTGGTGAAAACGCGCGTTTTCACCAGCTCGGAACCCCAAGTCGGGACGTGTTCTGGAGTCTTTTTTATCACCGCCCACAGTGTTTTGTAAGGGTGGGTTGGGGGAGTGAGGGTGGTGTATTAACGTTCTTGGCCTTTGCGTTCTTACACACATATGCGGGATGTTACGCTGAAAGCATTGGCACTCACGAAGGACCGTGAGTGGTTGTGGGCCTGAGGAAAAAATGCTACTGCATTGCAAGCTTCGCCGTGCGTTTTCATCAGAGTGGAGCGTTGCATTATACCCCCATATATCATATTATATCCCCATGATGGTTTATTTTGTGCCCCATGAAAGATCTCAAGATCTTCGTGGTTTCAGCGCAAGAATCCCAGGCTTGGGCAGCCTGTAAAGTATACCTGCCTTGTACTCTTCATCCCCAAAGGCTCTTGACACGGCCAGGCGCCCAAGCCTTGGTGAATGACGCTGGAGATGTCCTATGAAGGATCCCAGTTACCATAGGTTTCAATACTTTTTGTCATGGTTTAATGACTTGGATGATTTGGGGGTAGCTATGGGTAACTCTATTTTAGGAAACCCCCAAATGGTGGTTGATGTAACTGATCACTCACCTGCATTATTTGGCTGGTAAATGATGTTGAATGATACCAAATGATGGTTGTTGGCTGGGAAAAAAGGATTGCCCTACCGCGACCTGTTTGTGGTTTTCAGACCTGTTTGTCCTGGTGCTTTTTGCATCTTAGCAAACCAAACTGGGGGCCATCACACGCGGTGAAAGGATACGAAGCCACCTGCCTCGCATCGTCGCTGACAGTTTTCATGGAGGGCTTGTAGTGTGAATGACTCTCGCTGATCTGCTTTGCTTGCTTGAATATTGCAGATTCCAAGTGTGAATCTGACACAACAGCGCAATATAGTACAATATAGCTGATGGCCACTGATGGCACAACTCCCGCGAGATACGTCTTATCCATCAGTCTATCCTCAATGCAATGGTCAGTCAATCTGCCCATCTGTGTACCTCTGTGTATTTAGGCCCTCCCTGTTTATGTACCTTTTACATAGGTGCAGATGTGTCATGGTCAAGAGATGGTCGGGTATGGCATCCCGCAATGGTAACCTTTGTTTCGGCCTTGATTATTCCCGATGGATTGATGTCCCCCCAATATAGAGCTTTCCTAAGTCATGGGGGTACCTCCAAAATCATCCCAAGTCATGGATGACCAAGACTTAGTATTTAAAAATATTGAAAAAAATATGTTAGGAAACCCCCTAATAGATAGTCATAACTAGTCATCACTCATAACCCAACAAGCTGACCATGGCCTCCTCAATGCGCTGAGACTCATCAGCCCTGCTGGGCTTGTGGTCTAATGACAGTTGCAATGCCTTGCCTCCGATGCTGAGCACGGCTGCAGGGGATTCCAAGTGCTCCAAGGCTGGGATTGGAATGGGTTGAATGCGGGATGGATGGGGGTGAATAGGGATGGATGGGGCATATCATGTTGAACTTGATCAATTCAATTGAATCACTTGAAAGGAGTTTCAAACGCGTAGGGGGCACAGGCGCCAACTTTAAGAGACTTTCCATGGGAGTACTCGATTCTAGCTATAGATAGATCCAGTTGGACCGATGCGCTGCTGGGTTTGCAGCCGCGAGGCCGACCATGACCCTCTTGGAGGGCTTCATGTCAAGCCAAGACTTCGGAAATTCCTAATGGATGTGGCCACGCACCAAGCTATCCTGGGTTGCCAAATGTTTGTCTTTGGGGAGCAATGTGGAATCCCCTCGTTATCCAACGACATTCATGTGGTAAACCCAATAAGACACCCCAATTCTACCAGAAATGGCTGGCTTTGGAACACCAAGATCACCAACCCCAAAAGGCATCCGGGCCATTTCTGCAGAGCAGTGCTCGGCTGTCGCCCACATTGGCACACCAAACCCAGCCACCGACCTGAAAAAGTGGTGAGTTGATGGAACAGCAGTTGGGTTTATGAATGAGTATAACTAAGATTTTAACCTCCATGAATTGAGATTAATAATCCCTAAAACATTTTGGCAGCTATGGTGAGTCTATCATGGAACTGCACCGCGAGTAAAGTTTCATTTTGATGAATATTATTGCCTGCGCAAGTGGGTTGTGGTCAAGGAAAAAAAGTTGATGGCACAACAATCACAAGGTTCTGGAGCCTCTTTTGTAGTATCTGACGCACTGAAGTTTATGTAGTATAGTTCTCCTGATCTTCCAACAGAGTGCCACCGCATGGAGGAATTTTCTCTTAGCTCCACAGCTTCATTTGTAGGTTCCACGCCAATGATGTCCCCAAAGGGGGAAAACACGAGGGGTCGGTTTTCAAACAATTGAAATTTACCCCAACAATCAAATCAAACAGTGGAAAAGGACATATATAATCATATATATATATATTATGTGTATGTATAATATGTACATACATTACATTACATTACACTACACTGCACTACACTACATTACATTACATGTTATTACATTACATTACATTACATGACATTACATTACATGACATTACATTACATATATTACATACATTACATACATTACATACATTACATACATACATTACATTACATTACACTACACTACACTACATTACATCGCGCTACATTACATTATATACAATACATTACATTACATACATACATGTGCATTACATACATACATGTGCATTGCATTGCATTGCATTCCATTCCATTCCATTACATTACATTACAATACCTATTATGTATGTACATATGCATATGCACATGTATGTTCAAGAAGGTGCTTGCAAACCCAATTAATCAAAGGCACCACCCCCACGCTTTTTTTGACGGGGCACGATGCAAGCGACCACAGCAGTGCTACCAGAGTTGCTGCTCACAATGCCCTGACAGCTCTCAAAATGGGGTAAACCTGCAATTTAAGGCAATCGGCGAATGGGAAAATGATGACTTCAACCATCCAAAAAAATGGGGTACCCCTATTTTCAGACAAAAAAAACAAGCAGTAGAACAAGTCGTACATCCTGCCACAATCTGCACAGCATGCCGCCACCTGAGCCAGGCTCAGGAATTGCTGGTCCGTCTTCAGGAAGCCCTGCATCAGGCTCTCGTGCATGTCTTGGTGAACCTGCAGCACAGTGGTGAAACTGACAGGCATGGCTTCCCAGTCTGTTCCAAATGAGGGGCCCATGTGTTTTCCATGAAACAACGTCAGGACAGTAAATTTGCAACTGGAAACTGCTAGGCAGTCGTGCAGATAAATTTGGACATGAATGGGTTTGGCATTCGGAAACTAACCTGAGGAAGCTTTTGGAAGTGCCACTTAGGCTTTACCAGCTCAACCAGCTCTTCCCTGCCTGGGCGGATTTATCCAAGCCACCCCTGGCGTGTAACGCCGCAACGATGTTGATGTGCAACCGCCGCCGCCTCAGCGCAACGCTGTGGGCTGCTGCGGGCTGGCTGCTGGGACTGCAGCTACTGCAGCTACTGCTTGAGTCAGCATCTGCTGTCTTCCATGAGAGTACTGTGTAGTACATATTATGCTTTGGGCCACCCAACACAAAGTTTACGCAGTCCCTTCCACCATGGCCATCGTAAATACCAAAGTAGGAGCATTGCCTGTCCAGCGCGCACAGGTGAGCATGTCTCAAAATGAGTTTCCCTTTTTGGTTGAAAAAGTAAATCCTTTTTATACCAAAAAGGGCACCTTAATTTTGACAAATAAGAGAAAAAGGGCACCTCATTTTGAGACACCCCCATGTCAAGTTTGGTGGGAAATAGCCTCATGGTCGTACCTCCAAAGCTCAATGATGTTTGTTCAACATTCAACCGCCGTGTCAAGGGGGTCCGTGTAATTGTGGATCAGTAATGACCATCAGCCTGTGATCAGAGGGTACTGAATGCAAAGAAAAGCTTCCAAGCATCCAGCGGCAGCAAAGAAAACCTGGGTAAGAATTTGCTGGGTGCTGCTTGGGTCATTTTGGCAATGATTAGCTACAGCTACTGGGCAGGTCCCAAGCTAAGACGTTCCGGGCGGCTTCAGAGCAGCCTCCAATTAGAGGTCGCCAAGTCCTGCACAAGAATGTCCTCATCCTGGAGGCTGTTGGGCATCACGTGATGTCTATCAGCATTCACACTTTATTCATTGAATCTGGCATCAACGCCGAAAAATGCCGGAAACAACCCTGTGTGAAGGACGTATAGTGCTGGCAGGAGCAAAGACACACTTTCAAACTATAGCCGATTCTATCCGATTCTTATGTGTGCTCTGGCCACCGAATTCAAAAATCCCATTTGAGTATTGGTTTCAACCCATCTGTAAAGTTAGGATTGATCGGTTCATGATCACCATCAAAAAGAGAGATGGAAAGAAAGATTTGAAACCACTAACCACTAACCATCACTAACCAGTACCCCATTGCCATCACCAAATCCCACTCCCCGACCACGGACCAACCGAGACCAACCGAGACCAACCGAGACCAACCGAGACCAACCGAGACCAACCGAGACCAACCGAGACCAAGCGACCTCCATGGTTGCTCGAAAGCCTTGTTCCGAGTATGACGCTGCATTGAAGCGCAAGACCTCCAACGTTTGCCAATTGGGCCAAGCAACTTCTGATCAGAAATCCTGAGAACTTAGGACTCAGATGGACTCAGATGGACTCAGGATCCCTATCCCTCATGTCTATCCATTTCTGAGCAAACCCCCATGTAGCCTGTGTAGCCGGCTCTGTACCTTGGAAACAGCGGCCTCAAAACTCGGACAACTGGGACCCGCCTGAAACTCCAGGGTTCCAATGGAGAAGAGATCCTGGGATATCTGGGATGGATATCTGGGATGTATCTGGGATCTTCCAGTCCAACAAACAGTGGTTTTCCAACAGGATGTTCATGTCAAGTGGATTCAAGTGGAATATGAATAGTCTGAATAGTAAGTGGGATAAGCTTAAGAATCAGCTTGTGGCTGGCAGCCAGGCCGACATTTTTGTCCTGCGGCATCAGCCAATGGCTTTGATCCTCTCGAAGTCGTACCCAGCCTGGCGGCGTCGGTCTGAAAATTGGGTACCTCAAAAAAAAACCTCAAGAGAAATTCCATTGAGTCAATGTTGGCACAGTTGAATATGATCATTAATAAACATTTATATTTTTTGGGGGGTACCCTCTGGTAATTTAACATAACTATGGAAAATCACCATTTATAGTGGATTTTCCCATTAAAAATGGTGATTTTCCATAGTTATGTTAAATTACCAGAGGGTACTGTAATTGCTCCCATTAACCGGCCACGCCTTTCTGTTCCGACTCCGCCGATCGCTCACCTGGACCAGGAAAGATTGGCAGCCACCGTCGGATCCCCCGACCGGGAAACCGCTGAGGTGAGGGCTGAAATGCACGTAGTACCTTCCAAATGAGTAGCCTCGAGTGTCAGAATCTGCAATGCACAAATTTTATACAATTTTATACAAAGTTACACAATTCGATGACTCTCGATATGAACAAGATGCAGCTGCAGAGCTACAACATGAATATCATGAATATCATGAATATCATGAATCGGATGATATCCTGGTACCTCCGAATCAGATCATAGTGGATGTTGCAGCCGCAGCCATGCGATGCCCTGGGTGCCCTGGGTGCCCTGGGTGCCAGGACCGATCCGCAACTGCTCTGGCCGCAACCAGCCAGTCACTGGCGCCTGCCAAACCGATCCAGTCACCGGGGCTTCATTGGTTTCCCTCTCAAATTCCTGGCAGAATCCTGAGAGAATAAACTTCTGGACTTTCGAAACAGATTCGACCTGGAGATGTACAACCAAAAGACACATCTCTGCATATGTCGAATGTGCATAGTACACCTGTGCACCTGTAAATGCATCTACAGCAAGTCTCTGTGTAGATGCAGCGCTAGAAGAAGAAGAAAATTCACTTGTCTGGTCACCTTCATAGCAGTACCTCTGGCTATAGAGAACCAGTTCGATCGAAGACCAGGTTGGGGCAGCCTGGACCCTACTTTTAAGCGGAGGATACCATGCATCATTTTAGAATGCCGTGCCTGTCCAACTGGCGAGTCCTGATTGTGCATGGTGGAAGCTGCTAAAGTCACTGGTTGGTGGTCCCGCCCGAAAACTATTTGCCAACTGAAGTTGATTATCCAGGTAAGGAAGGGAAACCCACACATCATGTGTGAACCTGCAAGTCCACCACTTCATTCTTTACTATGTTATCTTTTAGCATCCAGGGTTTCATATCCTCATTGGGGACCCTGTCCCATTTTGGACATGCAAATCCTATAATTCTACAATTTGTAGGCCAGTTCTTGTTGCTTCCATCCCATTCCCAGTTCTTGTACCCCAAATGATCTCCATGCTACTTCCAGCGACAGCACTCCGCTCCTTGGAATTGATTGAGTGCACTCCTGCCAGAACATCATCCACCTCCTTGCAACCGGGCATCCATGAAAATCTCTGGCTTCAAGGGCTTGCTGTAATGCTGATTTGACTGGTTACTGGTTTGTGAGCTGCGAATAGTTCCATCCTTGATTCCTTGATGATTAAACGATTGATTGTCATTCCAGCTCCTAAGTCACCTACAAGTGGCAGTACAACACTAAATAGACAACTCTCATTAAGGTGTTGTTGTCACCCCCCTCCAAGCTGCGTAAAAAAAGGTCCTTCTCTTCAGCTGCAGAGCCCTGAGGCACCAGGGAAATAGTGCCTCCAGCCTGGCCACCAGAACATCGCAGTGGTTTGAAAACGGCAAAATCCCTGGCAGCTACAGTTATGGCCCTTTACCAGTTATAAGTACTTATAACCCCATTTATAGAATATATAATCCCATTTATAACCAGTTATAATTGATAAATGGCCATAACTGTATGGATGGATTCGTTCCCCCCCAGTCACTGTCAGTCCCAGAGCTGATGGAAACTCAGGAGAAGGCCCAGCCAACAGTGGCGATGCTCTCTAAGGAACCTCAGCTGAATCCCATCACCGAATCACCGGGAACCCCAAAACTCTTCTGCAACCGGCTCTCAGCATCCAACGGTTCAAGTCGGCGTCCCCTGCAGTGGGGACACCTCCGAGTGGTGGATGGATCATACTTGCTGCGAAGGGTGAAAGAATGGGTAGACCATGTGATACTGTAGTAACAACCCCGGATGATATCCAGATATTGTAGAGCAGCGAGTTTTTTGATGTGAGATAGTTTGGAATGGCAGATATTGGGCTATTTGGTATATAGGGTTTAAGAATTCCAGGGAAACAAAAAGAGCTTCAGCTCAGCATCCTTTTTTGGTTCCCCCAATGCTCTTCAATGCTGCCAAACACATGTTATCTCACATGAAGACAATCAAACATCAAGAAGTCCAAACACAAAAAAAACTGGACCAAAATTAGCCGCTTCTTTTAAGTGTCCAACGACCTTTCCACAAATTCCGAAGGGTTCCAAAGCTTCGGACGGGATGTACCCTGCTTGCCCTGGCATGGTGCGCCTTCTGTAGGTGTTGTGGTCACCCCAGAGGTTGGAGTGGAGCCAGTGGCAGGACGAACCGCAAACCTTCATGGATTTCATGGTGCCAGCCCCGTCAGTTGCCATAAGTTGGGTGGGCACCAGTCGGGCACCAGCTGTGGCACTGAGGTTGTATTTAAATCGGAAGAAGCTCACTGCAACATCAAGGGAATCCAAAGTAGTCTCGACTCCAGAGCTTTTGTTGTGAAGTGCTTCCAATATCACAATACTTTCCTGAAAATGAAGACCTCAAAAAGCCTATGCCTCCTGGTTCAGTCAACTGCGACAGAGTTGCAGCTAGGCCACTCCAATTTGTATCTAGGATACGCATCAGCGGGCCACATCCTGCAACTTCCAACGGAAATATCGGAAATGATTGTGTCTGAAAATGGCGAAATATGGCGATTTCACCCTTTTTTAAGCTGCAATTTGGATGTGGAAAATGATGACCATCATTGACAATCTAATAAACCAGTGGATTTAGGGGTCCCGTATTCTCAGATTTCTCAGTCACATCCTTGCTTGATCAGCGCCTGGATGCCACCCTTCCTGCCCAGTGTCCTGTCTAACTCTTTGGCCGCCATCTCCAACGACTGGTAGTCTTCGTTGCAAAGCTCTGCACTGAGCATCCTCATTTCTTTTCACAAAATGAAGCTCCTGTACACTGGACAAATTGGGAATGTAAATGATTAAATGGTCCATTTCTCTATGGATTCCTGTGGATTCCAAGAATTGTAGTGAAACCACCCCCAATCAGCAAACTCCCATCATTGGGGTCAGCTGCTACGCACATGGTGAGCTCTCGCGGGATGAATTTGTGTATCCTGCACCATATTAAGATATGCCATCGTATCGGTTTGTCCAAAACTAGAGGGGTACCCCTGAAACCCGATGGTTTATCATGATTTCCCCGTGTTTCAAGCTGGCCAATTTCATTGTATGCCCATGGGTATCCCCCTGACTGGCCCCGTTTTTTTCCACGACCAAGGCACGCATTCAGCTCCTGCAGCAGTCTCTCACGAACCGAGGATAAGCTGCGAAAGCCTTTCTCCTTAAGCAAGTCTTGAAAGCGCTCCAGCCTCGGCATCCAGACAAGGGATGCCTGGAAGGGAATTTTCGATGTCAGCAAGACGGGGAAATTTGACCAAAATAATAATGAGTTGTGGCCAACAAAAAACCTTGGGATGGGTATCTTCTGACATAGCCATGCCAAAGTTTGAAACAGCGCAACCTTTGAGCATCCGAATTCATTTGCATGCAGCAGCTAGTAAATAGAGGACCTATCCCTGAAATCTTCCAAAAAACATCATGCTTGCCATGACCGTCGAGTACCTATGCATAGGGCATACACATATTCTGTACACGTTCTGAAGGTTCAACTAACACAGGCCATGGTCTGTCTATTTTCAGGGTGCCCTTCTCAGGTCTCCAGTGTCTCCAGTGAGCCGTGCGACTGATATGTAGAAAGCCATTGTTCCACCTGAGCTGGGCTAATCCCCGGCCGTGCCGAGGCCGTCAAAATGACTATTATGTCTCTGCCAAATTGGGTTCAAAGGGGTTGGGAAAATCCAAGATCATTAAAAAAGAAAAACATCAACCATCATATTCAACTCATCCATCTTGGAGAAGGAGATACACTTAAGCGAGCCTGCCACGATTTCCCCTTACGCCCAGCCTCATCAGCATCAGAGATCTCCGGCCCTTGCCGAACTTCTATCAGAGAATCACCGATCCTGTGATCGGCACATAACGCCCAGTTTGCCCCGCAGTGGGGACAAAACAAGGTGCCATGCATTGATTAAAAATGAAGGCCGGTGAAGGTAAAAGTTAGAAATATTCAAAAACATTCCCAATATCATTCCCAATGGTGATATCATTCCCAAATATGAATATTATTAAAGCAATATCATATCCACCATTCCCAATCATGACCAAACAAGATTATGAGGTTTCCTTGCCACAGTTCTACCGTGAAACCGCCACATTGCAATCTCTTCTCAGTGGTACCCCACTTGAAAACCGGAGAATGAACCTCAGTTTAGCAACTCAGAAGCAACATCTCAATATTGTGTTGGGCCAAATTCCCCAAACCCAATTTCTGGTTGTGGCTGTATAATACAGTAATCCCCAAGAAGCTAGAAAAGTAAAATCCTATTCAAATCCTTATAAATGAGTGTTCTATCTTTTTGGGGGTTGATTTAATAATTAGTAAGGCGGATTTCCAATGCCGTCCCTATGCTACTAGTCCTGATTTCTTGCCCTGGAGCAATCTCCACGGACCGATTCCATCTTATCCGGACCTTGGGCCAAGGTCTAAGGTCCAAGATCGATATGGATTCTGCCCGCTGATCCTGGAGTTTTCTCTCACCAAAATGAATTTCAAAATAGAATTTTACCCAGTGGAATAAAGAGTTTGCCTGTTGAAATGGGAACACTAGCCGACAAAAGCGGGTACAAGTTGGCCAGCATACCAACAAACGCTGTTGATCACAAATGGATTTGCTCAAAAACTCTGTAACTTCAGATATCTATGGGTTCTGAAAATCATGTAATTACATGTAATTACCCCTATTTTCCAATGGATTAGACAATAATTATCCCATGATTCCTGGCCGAAAATTCAGGGGACTCCTCCAGGATCCCGCACCCAGGTGCCGTCAGTACTTCCGGCATCCTGAGGGGGTGAGCCAAGCGCTTGGCGTTGAAAAACGAAAGATATTCCAACAACAAAATCATGAAACAACAACGATGGTAATAAGATGTAATAAGCAATGGTAATATTAAGCACAAGAATTGGCAACCAATCTGGTTTGTTTCAAGCCGGAATGGACAGAAATTCAGACTTTGGCATGTCTTCTGGACCTATCTGAAAGCCAGAGATCTCAGAAATTCGAAGCGCGCTGCCCCGCGCCCCGTAGGCGCCGGTGACTGACTCTGAGACTCCAGCCCTGAGAAAGTACTGACAAGTCGCAGCAGTGAACCTCAGGTTGTGTTGACCAGTTTTTGGGCGTCAAAACCTTGGCCAAAATAGCTGTTGATTTTCATGGATGTTTATTCCCGAAAAGGTATTAGGTAATTTTATAGGTTTTGACCCATCCCCATATCCATGTAATTATATATATATATACACATAGTATTATCTATTCGCTTTATCCCAGTAGTTATCCATCCCATTGTTCTCCCAGTTGTTATCCCATTTGTATCATGTTATATCCATTTACAAACTCAGAAATGGCGTAAACCATCAATAAATATCTAATCTATAAATGGGATTTCACAACAATTATCTGGGGTTTTTCAAATGCTTTACTGGCTGGCCTGCAGATACAAACAACAATCAAACAACTCCACCCCTGAGCCCGTGCGCTTGATTTCAGCATGGGAGGGAGACAGCCCGGCGTTCTCGATGTACATCGTCACTGCCTGTTTCAACCACGACCCCGAACAGCTCCCGGGGTGATGGGATCCTACAGATCCGGATCCAAACCCATGTGGCCATTGGTATCCATTGATATCCAAGGGACTGGGACTTACAGATCTTGGTGACTTGGTATCAAAGTACTCCAAGGAATTACTCCAACTGGATCCAGGAAGAACGTAAAAAAAAAAAAAAACGTTCCAGCCAACACGTCTGGTGCAGTGCATGCTGGACATGTGGACCCCCGGAAGCCTGGCAAATGTTAAGTTGAGGTATTTATGTTCCTTTTTGTTTTTCCATGAAAGTGAATTTGCACCTCTACGTCCACTTTATTATACTGTACATTTTAAGTTGGGATGGTCGGATGTTCCATGCCATCACCTGGGTCCAAAAGGTAGCATCCTCCATTCCATCCAGAAGTTTGTCAGCTCCTTTTCCCCATCAGTTACAGTACCTTTAATTGCCTTTATGTTTCTGATTTTTCAAGATTTGTCATGTCCATACTGTGGATGGTTGAGAAATCCTGCAACCCACCTACCCTCTGGCAATTTAACGTAGCTATTGAAAATGGCCATTTATAGTGAGTTTTCCCATTAAAAATGGTGATTTTCAATAGCTATGTTAGTTTACCAGAGGGTAAAGGATGGTTGAAACCCCATAAATCATGGGATCAACATGGATCAACCACATCCCTCAACTGGTGCAGGATCTCGCAACCATCTGCAGATCTGGGCCACGGGACGTTGCTGTTCCGGTCGCTGCCGAAGAGCTCTCCCTGGGCCGTCCGGTTGATGTAGATGAAGCGCCCAGCGAAGAGGCCCTGGCATATGGTGAATCCGCAGGTATCCAGTTGGATCCATAAACAATGCTGGTGAAATGTGGTGAATCATGGTGAATCATGGTCATTAGTGGTTAAATCCATGTTAAATCCATATGTAGTTGGCCGCTTGTAGAACGCCGCCTGCTTTCGCGCGTTGTCTGTCTCGGTGGGGTGGGTGATAACGTCATGTTCACACTGCGTCTAACACGCTCTTGCTGCTGCTGCTGCGTCTCTTGATGCAACGCTTTGCACTTCTTCAAGTAACTTCACGTCTCTTGATGCAACGCTTTGCACTTCTTCAAGTAACTTCACGTCTCTTGATGCTACGCTCTGCGCTTCTTCAAGTAACTTCACGTCTCTTGATGCTACGCTCTGCGCTTCTTCAAGTAACTTCACGTCTCTTGATGCTACGCTCTGCGCTTCTTCAAGTAACTTCACGTCTCTTGATGCTACGCTCTGCACTTCTTCAAGTAACTTCACGTCTCTTGATGCTACGCTCTGCACTTCTTCAAGTAACTTCACGTCTCTTGATGCAACGCTTTGCACTTCTTCAAGTAACTTCACGTCTCTTGATGCTACGCTCTGCGCTTCTTCAAGTAACTTCACGTCTCTTGATGCTACGCTCTGCGCTTCTTCAAGTAACTTCACGTCTCTTGATGCTACGCTCTGCACTTCTTCAAGTAACTTCACGTCTCTTGATGCTACGCTCTGCACTTCTTCAAGTAACTTCCCGTCTCTTGATGCTACGCTCTGCACTTCTTCAAGTAACTTCCCGTCTCTTGATGCTACGCTCTGCACTTCTTCAAGTAACTTCACGTCTCTTGATGCTACGCTCTGCGCTTCTTCAAGTAACTTCACGTCTCTTGATGCTACGCTCTGCACTTCTTCAAGTAACTTCCCGTCTCTTGATGCTACGCTCTGCACTTCTTCAAGTAACTTCCCGTCTCTTGATGCTACGCTCTGCACTTCTTCAAGTAACTTCCCGTCTCTTGATGCTACGCTCTGCACTTCTTCAAGTAACTTCCCGTCTCTTGATGCTACGCTCTGCACTTCTTCCGTCTCTTGATGCTACGCTCTGCACTTCTTCAAGTAACTTCACGTCTCTTGATGCTACGCTCTGCACTTCTTCAAGTAACTTCACGTCTCAAGTAACTTCACGTCTCTTGATGCTACGCTCTGCACTTCTTCAAGTAACTTCCCGTCTCTTGATGCTACGCTCTGCACTTCTTCAAGTAACGTCTCTTGACGCTACGCTCTGCACTTCTTCAAGTAACTTCCCGTTCTTGCTACGCTCTGCACTTCTTCAAGTAACTTCCCGTCTCTTGATGCTACGCTCTGCACTTCTTCAAGTAACTTCCCGTCTCTTGATGCTACGCTCTGCACTTCTTCAAGTAACTTCCCGTCTCTTGATGCTACGCTCTGCACTTCTTCAAGTAACTTCACGTCTCTTGACGCTACGCTCTGCACTTCTTCAAGTAACTTCACGTCTCTTGACGCTACACTCTGCACTTCTTCAAGTAACTTCTAATGAAAGGGAATGTGGGATCCAAGCTGCACCCCCGAGATCGATACATTGGTCAAACAATGGTTGTACAGAATGTGGACGCCAGGTGCAGCAAGATGTCTATAGAAATTCGACTCAAGTCCTGCAAGGCATGTGAAACAAGAGAAGTACAGTCTTACAAGAAGAAATTGAAAAAACAAAGTAGTTTGTCGCAGGATTTCAGAGAGTCAAAAAAAGGGACCAAAGCACAACATATTTAGAAAACACAGACAAAATGAACTCGCCACGGTTGGAAAAACAGGCGACGTTCTGTGAGCCGCTTACCATGTAGTTATATCAAGTGGATCTATTACATAAAGGAAATCCTCTCGAGTTGAGATTTCATAGAATGTGGATCAATCATGTCGAATTGGGAAACATCCCATAAAAGTATAACTGCAAGCCACATTCTCTCATACATCGTATAGCTATTGAGATGTTCAAAAAAAAGTTGCAAAAATATTGTGTTTTTCCCATTTTCAGGTTTGTTTGCAAGAAAAGTAAAGACTGTATATACCTATCTGGTTAGTGGTTGGCTTGCTTCAATGCTCTCAAGGGTCTGCCTTGATTTCAAAATCATCCTCTTAAAATGTGTTTGAACGTGAATAAGTATTTAACAGCTCAACACTTTGTTTGGACCTTCGATTGCATCATTTATCCACCTTTTTGGAATGGGTTGCAGCCGAATTGTGGCTGGTCATATCTCCATTTTTGGCCGTTTCTCTGGATGAGGTCTCAGGCGCCTGAACGCACCTTGCTACGAAGTCAACAGGCCCAGCGCTGATTTGCTCCATGCCTTGGCATTTTTTGGCAACAAACGGCTGGGTCAAGAACGGGGACCTCTGATTTTCCCACAGGTCTGTCAGGTCTGTCTAACTGGGATACCCATGGATACCCCAAGTTATGGCCAATTTAAAAGGAGTGCATGTGATTCTTCAAATTAACCCAGTTTTGCAATCCCCAACAAGCACGGCTGTGGGGGACTGGACAGCGAGTTTCCTCTGCACTAGGATTCTACCCAGAAGTTGTTGTAAACATGATTCATAAGGGGATTTCATCAGGCATTCTGATGGTCTTATGATTTGCGTGGCTATTGTAAAATGGATCAAAATAGGATCATCGGAAATACTGCCAAGTTTCAGGGGATTATCAAGCCATCCCATAGCCCCATAGCCCCATAGCCATCCCATAGACCCCATATTGCGCAAGGCTTTGGGGCATAGTTGGCATAGTTCGCTTCGAAAACCGTGTTCAGCCTGCTCGGTTCATGTCAACAATTACCCCCAAAAAAAAAAGGAAAACGGAGAATTTTGGGGGTCGGCAAAAAATCATTGGTCTTCCTGGTCGTAACCATCGACTCAAAAATCGGCCCATGACTCTGAAGATGGGCATAAACCTATGATACCATGTTCGAAAGGTAATCCAGTTTGCTGAGCCTCCATAATCTTCCATCATCTTCCCATCTGCCATTTTTTCCACCGATCGAACCAATGATTTGAAATAGTTTAAACCCTCATTTTGTCCCATATTTCGGCATTTCTCGACTATTTCAATCACCCAAACTTTGGCTAAGTCCTAAGTCCCCATGGTTTCCCCATAGTTTCATTTTTCTGGACATTTCCTGGACATGTTCTGCATCTCAATTCCTGCCATGGCACGAACTCGCTCCATCCCCTTGGGGGACGCCAAGGGAGCCAGGGCATCGGCCTCGGCCTCGGCCTCTTCGGCCGGGCGATCATCTTCGCCTTTGCCATCGGAGTGAATGGCAACTGCCACGGAAAGAATGATTTATGCATAACTTATATGTATACATATACATATACATATACATATACATATACATATACATATACATATACATATACATATACATATACATATACATATACATATACATATACATATACATATACATATACATATATACCGTTAAAAACAAAGTTAGAATGCGGTTTTGGCTTCGCGTGATGGTGGCCCGTTTGGCCCCCCCCCCACGGCAGTCGCATTCTAACTGAGGAAACACCTGTAAATATGCAGAAACACAGTTAGAATGCGGCGCCAAAATTGGTAAGAAAATGTAAGTTTTGACTGGTATTTTACAGGCGAAATACAGTTAGAATGCCTCCTCCTTTTCTTCTATATTGTTCCTTGCCCTTCCTTTTTTTCTATGTATTTTTCATTGATCTATATCTGCTGTAGTTTCCGGGGGGCATTTTATCTGTTGTTTTTT
>CAMXCT020001571.1:17500-28802 GCA_947184155.2 Cladocopium goreaui | reverse complement strand
TTGTCCTCACACACTTTGTCCACACACACTTTGTCCACACACACTTTGTCAACACACACTTTATCAACACACACTTTGTCCACACACACTTTGTCCACACACACTTTGTCCACACACACTTTGTCCACACACTTTGTCAACACACACTTTATCAACACACACTTTGTCCACACACACTTTGTCAACACACACTTTCTCAACACACACTTTGTCCACACACACACACACACCAACAACACTTTGTCCACACACACACACACCAACAACACTTTGTCCACACACACTTTATCAACACACACTTTGTCCACACACACTTTGTCCACACACACTTTGTCCACACACACTTTGTCCACACACTTTATCAACACACACTTTATCAACACACACTTTGTCCACACACACTTTGTCCACACACACTTTGTCCACACACTTTATCAACACACACTTTATCAACACACACTTTATCAACACACACTTTGTCCACACACACTTTGTCCACACACACTTTCTCAACACACACTTTGTCCACACACACACACACACTTTGTCCACACACACTTTGTCCACACACACTTTCTCAACACACACTTTGTCCACACACACACACACGCGCGCACGCACACACGCACACACACCCACACACACACACACACACCGTCGTTTTGCGTGGCAGGCGTGGGACAGATGGCACTGGGTGGCGCGCTTGGTCCGGCTTGGGCGCCCGGGACGCCGCGGCACTTTGCGTGGCAGGCGTGGCACTTGGTGACATCTACCCTCGTTTCACGTGGCAGGCGTTGCACAAACTCGCATCCACCGTCGTTTTGCGTGGCAGGCGTGGGACAGATGGCACTGGGTGGCGCGCTTGGTCCGGCTTGGGCGCCCGGGACGCCGCGGCACTTTGCGTGGCAGGCGTGGCACTTGGTGACATCCACCTTCGATTCACGTGGCAGGCGTGGCACGAACTCGCATCCACCGTCGTTTGGCGTGGCAGGCGTGGGACAGATGGCACTGGGTGGCGCGCTTGGTCCGGCTTGGGCGCCCGGGACGCCGCGGCACTTTGCGTGGCAGGCGTGGCACTTGGTGACATCTACCCTCGTTTCACGTGGCAGGCGTCGCACAAACTCGCATCCACCGTCGTTTTGCGTGGCAGACGTGGGACAGATGGCACTGGGTGGCGCGCTTGGTCCGGCTTGGGCGCCCGGGACGCCGCGGCACTTTGCGTGGCAGGCGTGGCACTTGGTGACATCCACCTTCGATTCACGTGGCAGGCGTGGCACGAACTCGCATCCACCATCGTTTGGCGTGGCAGGCGTGGGACAGATGGCACTGGGTGGCGCGCTTGGTCCGGCTTGGGCGCCCGGGACGCCGCGGCACTTGGCGTGGCAGGCATGGCACTTGGTGACATCCACCTTCGATTCGCGTGGCAGGCGTGGCACAAACTCGCATCCACCGTCGTTTCACGTGGCAGGCGTGGCACAAACTCACATCCACAACAACTAGTCAGTGAAGTGAATAGGTCATTTCGTCGCACAAACTCACATCCACCGTCGTTTTGCGTGGCAGGCGTGGCACTTATGGTACTGGGTGGCGCCCTTGGGCCCGGATTTGGCGCCTGTGACGCCGCGGCACTTTGCGTGGCAGGCGTAGCACAACCTCACATCCACCGTCGTTTCACGTGGCAGGCGTGGCACAAACTCACACACACATACACACACACAGACAAACACCCACACACACACACAGACAAACACACACACACACAGACAAACACACACACACAGACAAACACACACACACACACGCACGCACGCACGCACGCACACATACACGCCCACGCACACACACACACACCCACACACACACATCATCCAAACGCCAGTCGTGGGCCATCCGTTTTCGTGATGGTCTGCGCTGTACGTTTGCGGACACATAATCAATGGTCACGCATCGATTGCCCTTCGCCGCACTTCCTGGCGTGGGGCATCTTTGATCGTGGCCGCACACCACACACACATACTCGCACACACACACACCTCACACACAAACACAACTCATCCATACACAACTTACTCACACATACTCGTCCACACATAACTTACTCCACACCAATCCTTCACCATCTCTTTTCTCTTTCTTGCTTACCCCATGCCGTCTTTGCCTTTCTTTTGTTGCTTGTTGGAAGAAGTTGACTTGTGGGGTTATCCGGTCCTTTAATTTTCATTGATCTATATCTGCTGTAGTTTCCGGGGAGGCATTCTATCTGTTGTTTTCCCCACTGTAGCCATATGTTTCTGCCCCGCAGGGAACCTGGAGTGCCCTTGTCTCTTTTCCGACCTTATCCTCTTCCCTTTTCTCCTCCTTTTCTTCTGTATTGTTCCTTACCCTTCCTTTTCTTCTATGTCTTTTTCATTGATCTATATCTGCTGTAGTTTCCGGGGAGGCATTCTATCTGTTGTTTTCCGCACTGTAGCCATATGTGTCTGACCCGCAGGGAACCTGGAGTGCCCTTGTCTCTTTTCCGATCTTATCCTCTTTCCTTTTCTCCTCCTTTTCTTCTATATTGTCCCTTACCCTTCCTTTTCTTCTATGTCTTTTTCATTGATCTATATCTGCTGTAGTTTCCGGGGAAGCATTCTATCTGTTGTTTTCCCTGCTGTAGCCATATGTTTCTGACCCGCAGGGAACATGGCGTGCCCTCTGTGTCTCTTTCCGATCTGATCCTATTCCAACTTTCTCCGTCCTTTTCTTATATATTGTTTATTACCCTTCCTTTTCTTCTATGTCTTTTTCATGGATCTATATCTGCTGTAGTTTCCGGGGAGGCATTCTATCTGTTTGGGGCGTTTGGCGGTTTTTCGCAAATGTAGCAATATGTTAGTCTGACCGCAGGGAACCTGGAGTGCCCTTGTCTCTTTTCCGATCTTATCCTCTTCCCTTTTCTCCTCCTTCTTTCTATATTGGTTCCCCCTTACCCTTCTTTCTATATGTCTTTTTCATTGATCTATATCTGCTGTAGTTTCCGGTGAGGCATTCTATCTGTTGTTTTCCCCACTGTAGCCAAATGTTTCTGACCCGCAGGAAACCTGGAGTGCCCTTGTCTCGTTTCCGACCTTATCCTCTTCCCTTTTCTCCTCCTTTTCTTCTATATTGTTCCTTACCCTTCCTTTTCTTCTATGTCTTTTTCATTGATCTATATCTGCTGTAGTTTCCGGGGAGGCATTCTATCTGTTGTTTTCCGCACTGTAGCCAGATGTTTCTGACCCGCAGGGAACCTGGAGTGCCCTTGTCTCTTTTCCGACCTTATCCTCTTCCCTTTTCTCCTCCTTTTCTTCTTTATTGTTACTTACCCTTCCTTTTCTTCTATGTCTTTTTCATTGATCTATATCTGCTGTAGTTTCCGGGAGGCATTCTATCTGTTGTTTTCTCACTGTGGCCATATGTTTCTGACCCGCGGGGAACCTGGAGTGCCCTTGTCTCTTTTCCGACCTTATCCTCTTCCCTTTTCTCCTCCTTTTCTTCTATATTGTTCCTTACCCTTCCTTTTCTTCTATGTCTTTTCATTGATCTATATCTGCTGTAGTTTCCGGGGAGGCATTCTATCTGTTGTTTTCCCCACTGTAGCCATATGTTTCTGACCCGCAGGGAACCTGGAGTGCCCTTGTCTCTTTTCCGACCTTATCCTCTTCCCTTTTCTCCTCCTTTTCTTCTATATTGTTCCTTAATTACTCTTCCTTTTCTTCTATGTTTTTTTCATTGATCTATATCTGCTGTAGTTTCCAGGGAGGCATTCTATCTGTTGTTTTCAGCACTGTAACCACATGTTTCTGACCCGCAGGGAACCTGGAGTACCCTTGTCTCTTTTCCGACCTTATCCTCTTCCCTTTTCTCCTCCTTTTCTCCTATATTGTTCCTTACCCTTCCTTTTCTTCTATGTCTTTTTCATTGATCTATATCTGCTGTAGCCTTATCTTCTTTTTCCTTACCCTTCCTTTTCTTCTATGTCTTTTTCATTGATCTATATCTGCTGTAGTTTCCGGGGAGGCATTCTAGCTGTTGTTTTTCCCACTGTAGCCATATGTTTCTGACCCGCAGGGAACCTGGAGTGCCCTTGTCTCTTTTCCGACCTTATCCCCTTCCCTTTTCTCCTCCTTTTCTTCTATATTGTTCCTTATCCTTCCTTTTCTTCTATGTCTTTTTCATTTGTCTATATCTGCTGTAGTTTCCGGGGAGGCATTCTATCTGTTGTTTTCCCTGCTGTAGCCATATGTTTCTGACCCGCAGGGAACCTGGAGTGCCCTTGTCTCTTTTCCGACCTTATCCTCTTCCCTTTTCTCCTCCCTTTCTTCTATATTGTTCCTTACCCTTCCTTTTCTTTTATGTCCCCCTAAAAGTAGATGGCGCAACTCCAAAACCGAAATACCCATAAGATGGCACCGCGCGGTGAGAAAGAAAACGGCGCTATTTTAGCTGATCGAGTTCCGCCAATTGAGAAAAATCACCCTACTTTAAAATGAGAAGGTAGATGGCGCAACTCGTTTTGAGCCTATTTTGAGCCCGAAACCGACCCAAAATTCAACCTCAACGGAGGCCCAACATAGCCTCCAAATGGCCCAACATAAGCCCAAAACGGACCCAAAATTCAACCTCAACCGAACCATGCTTCGGTTGGGGTTGAAATTTTAGGCCCGAAAGCCGCCAACAGAGCCCAACATAGCCCTAAAATGGCCCAACAGAGGCCCAACATAGCCTCCAAATGGCCCAACATAAGCCCAAAACGGACCCAAAATTCAACCTCAACCGAACCATGCCTCGGTTGGGGTTGAAATTTTAGGCCCGAAAGCCGCCAACAGAGCCCAACATAGCCCTAAAATGGCCCAACAGAGGAGACTATATAGGCCCAAGAAGGCTCCAAAATGCGTCCAAAAAAACACGCGTAAAACAATAAAATTTTGCGCGGGTTTTTGTAGCCTCCAAATGGCCCAACATAAGCCCAAAACCGACCCAAAATTCAACCTCAACGGAACCATGCTTCCGTTGGGGTTGAAATTTTAGGCCCGAAACCCGCCAACAGAGCCCCAAGTGGCCCAACATAGCCTTCTATGTTGAGCCCATGTTTGGCCAAAAAAACGGGCTCTTTTACGCCCTAAATCAGCGCCCAAAAGAGCCCCACTGTTTTTGGGTCATGTCCGGGCCAGATATGAGGGAGTTGCGCCATCTATGTGGGCATTCGCAGCCCGATTTTGGCGAATGAGTGGGAGTTGAGCCATCTATGTCCCAAAAAAGCAGCTTGATTCGATGTTGAGAAAAAATATGGGGAGAAAGCAGCGCAGAAGATGGCAAAAAATATGTCATTTTTAGGGACATAGATGGCTCAATTGACCTGTTTTAAAGAGAGTTGAGCCATCTATCCCCCATTTTTTAATGTGACATAGATGGCGCGACTCAAGATTCTGAGCCGTCTACTCTTAGGGGAGAGTATGTCTTTTTCATTGATCTATATCTGCTGTAGTTTCCGGGGAGGCATTCTATCTGTTGTTTTCCCCTCTGTAGCCAGATGTTTCTGACCCGCAGGGAACCTGGAGTGCCCTTGTCTCTTTTCCGACCTTATCCTCTTCCCTTTTCTCCTCCTTTTCTTCTATATGTTTTCCTTACCCGTCCTTTTCTTCTATGTCTTTTTCATTGATCTATATCTGCTGTAGTTTCCGGGGAGGCATTCTATCTGTTGTTTTCCCCACTGTAGCCATATCTTTCTGACCCGCAGGGAACCTGGAGTGCCCTTGTCTCTTTTCCGACCTTATCCTCTTTCCTTTTCTCCTCCTTTTCTTCTATATTGTTCCTTACCCTTCCTTTTTTGCTATGTCTTTTTCGTTGATCTATATCTGCTGTAGTTTCCGGGGAAGCATTCTATCTGTTGTTTTCCCTGTTGTAGCCATATGTTTCTGACCCGCAGGGAACCTGGAGTGCCCTTGTCTCTTTTCCGATCTTATCCTCTTCCCTTTTCTCCTCCTTTTCTTCTATATTGTTACTTACCCTTCCTTTTCTTCTATGTCTTTTTCACTGATCTATATCTGCTGTAGTTTCCGGGGAGGCATTCTATCTGTTGTTTTCCCCACTGTAGCCATATGTTTCTGACCCGCAGGGAACCTGGAGTGCCCTTGTCTCTTTTCCGATCTTATCCTCTTCCCTTTTCTCCTCCTTTTCTTCTATTCTTCCTTACCCTTCCTGTTCTTCTATGTCTTTTTCATTGATCTGTATCTGCTGTAGTTTCCGGGGAGGCATTCTATCTGTTGTTTTCCCCACTGTAGCCAGATGTTTCTGACCCGCAGGGAACCTGGAGTGCCCTTGTCTCTTTTCCGACCTTATCCTCTTCCCTTTTCTCCTCTTTTTCTGCTATCTTGTTCCTTACCCTTCCTTTTCTTCTATGTTTTTTTCATTGATCTATATCTGCTGTAGTTTCCGGGGAGGCATTCTATCTGCAAAATAGTTTTTTTTATAGTTCTACGACACCGGTCGTGGGGGGTACCCTTCGGTGAGCCTGAAAAACTCATTTTTTAATACAATATAAAAAGAAACTGATCATTTCGGGGGACCTGTTTTTTTTGTTGAAACGTTCTAGTTTAGGAACTTCAGACATCCAGGATTGCTACTCGCCCAAGTGAATTACGTATATGATATTTACCCTTATACATGGAAGAGACCCAATTCCTTGAAGAATTACATACATAGAATATAGGTCCCCAGTGAAAATACTCATCAATTTTTTGGGGAACACCACCCAATTCCATTGGTTTTCATTGCAACTAGTTTTTTTTTAAATAGTTCTACGACACCGGTCGTGGGGGGTACCCTTCGGTGAGCTTGAAAAAATCATATTTTAATGCAATATAAAAAGAAATTGATCATTTCGGGGGACCTGTTTTTTGTTGAAACGTTCTACTCTGATGTCAAAGTAGACGCTCAGAATCTTGAGTGGCGCCATCTATGTCAAATGCAAAATGCGGGGGATAGATGGCTCAACTGCCTTTCAAAACAGGTCAGTTGCGCCATGTATCCCTAAAAATGACTCATTTTTTGCAATCTTCTGCGCTGTTTTCCCCCATATGTTTTTTTCTCAACATCAAGCTGCCTTTTGGGACATAGATGGCGCAACTCCCACCCATTCGCCAAAATCAGGCTGGGAATGCCCACATAGATGGCGTAACTCCCTCATATCTCCCGACATCCATAAGCCAACCTAACCAACATATGCCACATAGATGGCGCAACTCCCTCACATCTCCCGACATCCGCAACTAACCTATAGCCAAAATATGCCACATAGATGGCGCAACTCCCTCACATCCTGACATCCATAAACCAACCTAACCAAAATATGCCACATAGATGGCGCATCTCCACATAGATGGCGCAATTTTACAATTTCAATATATGCATTCTGATTATTTTTAGATGTATAATATTTACATACCGTGAACCCCCCGTTGTTGGCAGATATGTTTCTTATTTTTTCATCTTTTTTCTAACGGATGTAGGGTTTAGGGTTAGACACGATATATTTTGATAGAAATGTAATTTTTCAACATATGTTGGCAAAAAAAAACGAAAAAAAATCCGGGGTACTACCACGATAGGTCCCCAAACACTCTTTGTGGGGACCTATCGCCTGAGTCCTGGTGGTTTTGCCTCCTGTCTTGGGATAACTCTGATGCCTTTCCTGGTGGTTTTGCTTCCTGTCTTGGGATAACTCTGATGTCTTTCCTGGTGGTTTTGCCTCCTGTCTTGGGATAGCTCTGATGTCTTTCCTGGTCGTTTTGCCTCCTGTCTTGGGGTAATTCTGATGTCTTTCCTGGTGGTTTTGCCTCCTGTCTTGGGATAGCTCTGATGTCTTTCCTGGTGGTTTTGCCTCCTGTCTTGGGATAACTCTGATGTCTTTCCTGGTGGTTTTGCCTCCTGTCTTGGGATAGCTCTGATGTCTTTCCTGGTGGTTTTGCCTCCTGTCTTAGGATAACTCTGCTGTCTTTCCTGGTGGTTTTGCCTCCTGTCTTGGGATAACTCTGATGTCTTTCCTGGTGGTTTTGCCTCCTGTCTTGGGATAACTCTGATGTCTTTCCTGGTGGTTTTGCCTCCTGTCTTAGGATAACTCTGCTGTCTTTCCTGGTAGTTTTGCCTCCTGTCTTAGGATAACTCTGATGTCTTTCCTGGTGGTTTTGCCTCCTGTCTTGGGATAACTCTGATGTCTTTCCTGGTGGTTTTGCCTCTTGTCTTGGGAATTGGCGGAATTCGTTTTATGTTCCAGCTAAAATAGTGCCGTTTTCTTTCTCACCGCGCGGTGCCATCTTGTGGGCATTTTGGTTTTTGAGTTGAGCCATCTACTTTTAGGTCAGTGTAGTTTAGGAACTTCAGACATCCAGGGTTGCTACTCCCCAAAGGGAATTACGTATATGATATATTTATACCCTGAAATGGAAGAGACCCAATTCCTTGCAGAACTACATACATAGAATATAGGTCCCCAGTGAAAATATTCATCAATTTTTTGGGGAACACCACCCAATTCCATGGGTTTTCATTGCAACTAGTTTTTTTTTCATAGTTCTACGAAACCGGTCATGGGGGGTACCCTTCGGTGAGCCTGAAAAACTCATTTTTTTAATGCAATATAAAAAGAAATTGATCATTTCGGGGGACCTGTTTTTTTTTGAAACGTTCTAGTTTAGGAACTTCAGACATCCAGGGTTGCTACTCGCCCAAGGGAATTACGTATATGATATTTACCCTTATACATGGAAGAGACCCAATTCCTTGAAGAATTACTTACATAGAATTTAGGTCCCCAGTGAAAATAGTCATCAATTTTTTGAGGAACACCACCCAATTCCATTTGTTTTCATTGCAAAACATGTTTTTTTTTCATAGTTCACCCCTCGATTGCCCCAGCAAAACGCGTTGCAACACACTTTCCATGCTGAAATCGCAGTTGTCCCTTTGCGGAACTGGTTTGAATCACAGGCGGCTGCAGCAATCCATGCTTCTGTCAAAAACCTGAAAAGATTTATTTTCCTGGATCAAAATGGATAGCCGGAAATATTCTATGTATATGTTATTTTTTCCGATTCCGGAAGATGTTTTTTATTCTATGTATAGTTTTTTTACCGATTCCGGGAGATGTTTTTGAGGCCGAAATTATCGATTTTGTATTCCATGTATCCCATCGGAATTATATATATATATATTATATTTAAACACGCGTTTTTGCACATATCTGTACAACTTGAAGGGGAAAGCATTCTAACTGCTGAAATGCTGGTAAAAACAATTTCAAAGGGAACCGTTCTATTTCCGGAAATGCTGGTAGAAAACAATTTCAAGGGGGAAGCATTCCAACTGCTGAAGTGTTTGTGTAAAAAACAACTTGAAGGGGGAAGCATTCAAACTGCTAAAAGGCTGGTAAAAAACAATTTCAAGGGGGAAGCATTCTAATTGCTGAAATGCTGGTAGAAAAACAATTTCAAGGGAGAAATATTCTAACTGCTGAAAAGCTGGTAAAACACAATTTCAAGGGGGAAGCATTCTAACTGATGAAATGCTGGTAAAAAGCCATTTCAAGGGGGGAAACATTCTAACTTATGACATGCTGGTAAAAAGTAATTTCAACGGGGAAGCATTCTAACTGCTGAAAAGCTGGTAAAAAACAAGTTCAAGGGGGAAGCATTCTAACTGCTGAAATGCGGGTAAAAAACAATTTCAAGGGGAAAGCATTCCAACTGCTGAAATGCTTGTGTAAACAGCAACTTCAAGGGGGAAGCATTCTAACTGCTGAAATGCTGCGAAGCATTCTAGCTAATGAAATGCTGGCAAAAACAATTTCAAGGGGGAAGCGTTCTAATTGCTGAAATGCTGGTAGAAAGCAATTTCAAGGGGGAAGCATTCTAACTGCTGAAATGCTTGTAAAATACAATTTCAAAGGGAAAGCATTCTAACTGCTGAAAAGCTGGTAAAAAGCCGTTTCAAGGGGGAAACATTCTAACTTATGACATGCTGATAAAAACCTTTTCAAGGGGGGAAGCATTCTAACTGCTGAAATACTGGTAAAAAACAATTTCAAGAAAAGCATTCTAATTGCTGAAATGCTGGTAGAAAAGCAATTTCAAGGGAGAACCATTCTAACTGCAGAAATGCTGGTAGCAAGCAATTTCAAGGGGGAAGCGTTCTAATTGCTGAAATGCTGGTAGAAAACAACTTCAAGGGGGAAACATTCTAACTGCTGAAATGCTTGTGTAAAAGCAACTTCAAGCGGGAAACATTCTAACTGCTGAAATGCTGGGAAGCATGCTAACTGCTGAAATGCTGGCAAAAAGCAATTTCAAGGGGGAAGCGTTCTAATTGCTTAAATGCTGGTAGAAAGCAATTTCAAGGGGGAAGCGTTCTAATTGCTGAAATGCTGGTAGAAAGCAATTTCAAGGGGGAAGCATTCTAACTGATGAAATGCTGGTAAAAAGCCATTTCAAGGGGGGAAGCATTCTAACTTATGACATGCTGATAAAAACCTTTTCAAGGGGGGAACATTCTAACTGATGAAATGCTGGCAATGCAATTTCAAGGGGGAAGCGTTCTAACTGCTGAAATGCTGGGAAGCATTCTAACTGCTGAAATGCTTGTGTAAAACACAAACAATATGAAGGGGAAACCGTCTAACTGCTAAAAGGCTGGTAAAAAGCAATTTCAATGGGAAAGCATTCCAACTGCTGAAATGCTGGTAAAAAGCAATTTCAACGGGGAAGCATTCTAACTGCTGAAAAGCTGGTAAAAAGCCGTTTCAAGGGGGAAGCATTCTAACTGCTGAAATACTGGTAAAAAACAATTTCAAGAAAAGCATTCTAATTGCTGAAATGCTGGTAGAAAAGCCATTTCAAGGGAGAAACATTCTAACCGCTGAAATGCTTGTGTAAAAGCAACTTCAAGGGGGAAGCATTCTAACCGATGAAATGCTGGTAAAAAGCCATTTCAAGGGGGAACATTCTAACTGCTGAAATGCTGGCAAAGCAATTTCAAGGGGGAAGCGTTCTAATTGCTGAAATGCTGGTAGAAAGCAATTTCAAGGGGGAAGCGTTCTAACTGCATTCTAACATCTGATGATATTCATAGTGCGAAGGCATTCTAAGTGAGGGATTTGTGCAAAGGGTTCTCCAAAAACAAAAAAACTTAAAACCCGGGTGGGGAGGCATTCTAACTGAAGGATTTTTTGCCGTGCGCGGGCCGCATTCTAACTGAGGGGGAGGAATATTTGGAATTCGCGGAGGCA
>CAMXCT020001571.1:0-12500 GCA_947184155.2 Cladocopium goreaui | reverse complement strand
TACTGGTAAAGAAAATATGTTTCCCATTGGTTCCCATTAAAGATTGCAATTCAAATGGTGCATCCCCCATTTTCAGACGCACAGAAATCTAAACTGCAATCTACAAACAATTCGAGCTAAACAGTAGAAAATAGAAAACCTTCTACCTGGAGGGTGCACTTTTTCCTTCACCCCAATTATTGGAAGTATTCAATCAAGTCCAGTCGAGATATGAGGAAAAAAGGGCACCTTCCATAGCCACTGCAATAGGAATCACCCGTTTCGTTGGGCCGAAGGTGCCAAGGGAATGTGGCCTGTTGCCATGCAGTTCTTCCCTTTTCACCTCCATTTTTCGTTCAAAATACAATCGATGGGCGCCAGAAAAACAGCAACCCGCTGTAATGACATGTCAAAAAATTAGATGCCATGGCTACGTCCAGTCTCAGTCACGTGTCACGTCCCGCAATGTTCAAGGTATTGCGTTCGCAGGACTCGCGGGACTCGCGGGACTCGCAGACTCACAGGACTCGCAGGGACTCTTGATCCAAACCATCGCAGCTTCGGAAAGTTGTAAATGTTCCAACAGTGGTCTATATTGAAAGGGGAAACTCACGGTTGCAAAATCACGTGTTGTCTTTTGTAGATAAATCTAGTTTGCCCTGACCTGCCGCAGATCCCAAGAAGTGTGAAACGTGATGCACCTGCCGGTGCTGACCGAGTAGCTGCCGAATCCAACAGCGAAACCACGTTTCGGAATGCGAGGACTCACCAACGAGATGAAAAGTCGCCAGTAGATTTGCGGAAGGCAAATTTATATGCATTCCGCGCTCAAAACTTGCATGCTGCAGGAAAATTTTGAAAACGTGCCTTCTTGTTTCAGGAAAAACTTATTATATGTGACTAGCCATGTTGATAAATTGTCATGAAGATACATAGTTTCCAGAGCAAAGTTCGGCTCAAGCCTTGCGCATCGCACCATCCATGTCTTTGGGAGTTTATTTAAAAACAAAACTGCCAGGTGAAATTCTCAGACTCTTCTGGATCGCCCTGCGGGGCAGTCAGGAATGTGTTTCTTGACCCAGCGCCAGGTCAGATTGATCCGCGGCTCCTGCGCAACGGCCAGAAATCTTTCGACAGAAGCAGATCTGAAGCTTCAATTAAAATCCTTAAACATGATTAAGCCATATCAACATCTTTAACCTCAGAAGATCGAGTCATTCTCAAAGATCTTGACATGGGGCGTCATCTTCTCCATTGCGCGCGCCTTAACGTCTTCACGAGGGACGCGATGTTGAAAGTGCTTCTGAAACATCCCCTGTGCCCAGTCATCTCAGCGAGGGGTTTTATAGCAACCGAGCTTTGCGACCCAACAGCAGGTTCCAGGGTTCCAGTCATGTGATGCACAAGTCTCAGGTAAAGATTAGATTGAAGCCATTGAAGCCCAACAAGCCCTCCCAGCAACAGCTCCAACCACTGCCTCCATAGTTAGAAGGTCTCCAGTGTTCAGAACCACTCGTTGCACGCGGTCCTCCCTGTCCTGGATACGAAAGATGGATCCAGTGACTTCCCCCCCAAACAGCTGTCAGGTCCCAGATCCTCGGGCCAATTCCGTCGCAATTCAAATTTTCGCGTGGCACCCAAGGAGAGGGAGATGATCCTGGGAGCGCTTGGGAGGTTCAATTGAGACTCATCCTGGGTTGATAGAGAACCATACCATCCAGGCTCCATGTTTCGAAACCATCCACTGTGGGCCAGCTGCCATCAAAAATAAAGTCTCGCTATCTTGCCTGTGGCTTTATGGATCATCTATGATCATCCTGAATCATCCTGTTCCTATGCCAACTTCTATCAACCGCATACCTCGGAGTTCAGGCCTGCAATCTCTGAACTTGCCTTGGAATAAGCGTTCGTCATCGGAGTGCCAACCTTAGCTATTGGATGCTATTGGTGCACTATGAACATCCCACAAAATGGAGAGAGAAGATCATGACCGCAACACCAGTTTGTCTTCGTTCCCAAAGTTTCGAGCACTTTGACATGGGGGACAGTTTCTTCCAGCAAGTCAACAGCAGTGGTGACAGTTTCTCAGTGCTTGGCCAACTGTCATGCCACCATCCTGACAGGTGAAGGCGAACATTTGGCTTGCAGCCCAACTGGATCCTGGCGTTGCGTCCCTAGCCTCGTAGAGGTTCAAATTGCAGGAGTTTGGCCTCGCATGACAGAGTGTCAACAGAGTCCCAGCTGCAACGTGTTTCAACATGTTGGTGGCCATAACAATCACGTCCACACACTTCCACCCAAAAATAATGTGGTCAGCACACCAACCAGCCATCGTTCAACGGTCCAGTCAGCTTTGGGCCGTAGTGAGGCTCGAACCAGTCGTTCTGCGCAATTCCGCAAGGTTTCAATACAACCTCCATCAACTCAATCCTAAGCCCAGTGAGTTGGACCACAGGTTGCTTTCAGCCCCCACTGTTCAAAGGCACGCTGATGCAGGCAAATGTCATAGGGGTGCCGCATTGCGATTCCATCCGATTCTGAGACCCAATCAATGAAGTTAGATAAGTAACAAAGCATGAATTAGCCAACACATGTCCTAGGGCAAATACCATCAAAGTTTTGGTTGGACTCTACCCACCTTGTCACAAACCATGACACCTCACACCTCAAGGACTAAGGGAATGAAGTGCAAGCCGCGTAAGTTCCCTGCATCCACTTTGGGAATTCTTCGGGTTGCACTTCCAGGCCGCCATACCGATACCTCTTCACTGTGACAGAGGAATTTCCAGAACCCTGCGCCATGTGGGAAAAAATAGACCTTCCCTCGCTAGTTGACAGTTGAAGAAGGGCACTTGCACTTGCAATTTCCCTTCACCATCCAGCACGTCTTTCGTGGAATCTGGCCTTGTCTCACTCCCCAATGACACCTGTGTGGTATGATGTTTTTTCAAGGATATTTTTAAGCAGAATAGAGGGACCATATTTGACACACCCTTTATGATCACCTACATCTTTAGAACCTGGCGGGCAAATGTTTAATATTTTATTTTTTGGACAGTTAGGCTTTGAACCAGTAGCACTTTCAATTTATCATGGAACAGCTACATATATATATATATATACACAGTATGTATACATGTATATATATAATATAACAGGTTTACCAGCAATACCGCACAAGGCGGTGGCGGAAGTTTCAAAAATAGGAAACTATAGGAGAGGTAAGTTGTCGTGATGCATGGATGGCAGAGCCGATCCACTGATGGACGAAAGGTGGTTGGAGCTGTGTTTTTTGGAGTGGTTGCAGTGGTCACCTCAACCACAACTGCTGGATGTAGCGTGGTGTAGTGTATGTAATGTAGTTGTAGTTCAAGTTCTGGTTTCAGTGTAGTTATATTGTAGTTGTAATGTTGTAATGTTGTAATGTCGTAGTGTCGTAATGTTGTAATGTTGTAATGTTGTAGGTATGGTTGTTGTTGTAACTCTAGCTGTAGCAGTAGTTGCAGCTATACCTGTAGCGGTAGTTGTAGTTGTAGGTGTGCGTGTAGTTGTAGTGTAGTGTAGTGTAGTGTGTAGTGTAGTGGTAGTGGAAGTGGAAGTGTAGTGTGGTGCAGTCGAGTGTAGTGTAGTGTAGTAGGGTTGGACTTGTAGTTGTAGCTGTAGCTGCAGCTGTGGTTGTAGTGTGGTGCAGTGTAGTGGTAGTGTAGTGTAGTGTAGGGTAGTGTGGTGAAGTGCAGCGCAGTGCAGTGCAGTACGGTGCAGTGCAGTGCAGCGCAGTGGAGTGGAGTGGAGTGTAGCGTAGTGGAGTTGCAGTTGCAGTTGCAGCTGTAGTTCTAGTTGTAGTTGTAGTTGTAGTTGTAGTTGTATTTGTGGCCGTAGTTGTAGTTGGAGTTAGAGTTGGAGTTGTAGTGTAGTGTGTAATGGTTGGTAGCTGTGGTTGTTGTTATTACTGTTGTAGTTGTGGTTGTAGTTGTAGCTGTTGTAGTTGCTGTTGTTGTTCTTGTGGTTGTGGTTGTGTAGCGTGGTCCGGTTGAACGTCCAAAAGAGGTCCACATGTTGACTTCGAAATCTGCTTCGCGTCACAACGGCGTGCACCTTTTCGACATCTTAACCTCAAAAAGCGCTCCGAGACCGCCTGTTTTTTTAAACAGTTTTGACTTGGAAATATGTGCCACGCTACAACGGCATGTACTTTTTGCATATCTCAACTTCCAAAAGAGCTCCGAAGCTGAAGCATTATTTTGTACATTTGACATCGAAATGTGCTTCGCGCCACAACAGCGTGCGCTTTTTCAACATCTCAACTTTCAAAAGTGCTCCGACGTTGAGGTGTTTTGTACATTTTGACTTGGGCATGTGATTCGCGCCATGCCACACAGGCGTGCACTTTCTGCACATCTCAACTTCCAAGTGCTCCGAACCCGCTGTGCATTTCAAATTTTGACTTCCAAATGTGCTTCGAGCAACAGCGCTGTGCACCTTTTGAACATCTCAACTTCCAAACATGCTCCGAGCATGAAATGTTTTTAGCATTTTGACTTCGAAATCTGCTTCGCGCCACAACGGGGTGCAATTTTTCATCTCTCGTCTCTCCAGATGGCTCCGCACCCGCCGCTTTAGCGAGCTTACTTTTCGATCCTCCCGAGCCACAAAACATCGGAAAAACACAGTGCTTCGCGACTTTTCTACCTATACGCGCACCTGCATCTGCCTTCTTCTGACTTCTTCCTTCTTCTGACGTTTCTCTTCTCTGATCTTCTTTCTTCTTCCTTTCTCTTCTCGGACTCTTCGCACCTCTGCTTTTCCATCTGTCCATAGTGTCGAAAGTTTGACTTCTAAGCTTCCTTCGACAACAGGTACATAAACTATTTCAATATCTAAATCTCCATCCAACAGCAGCCTTTTGGCGACCTCCAAGTCAGACTCTCGTCTTTCCCTCCATTTCCAAGGAGCCGAAGGCTCCTTCAGGCTGTTTCCACTCGCAGGAATCCTGTTCCAGTTGTCGCGGGAACTCCCTTGCCCCGCGATTGGTGACTAATGTGGGGTTCACCCAATGCTATGTTTACCCAAGTCATCACCAACTGTTTATGGCTGGGATTGAAACCATTCCCGAATGGGAGGCTTATGGCATTGGGTTGCCCGCATTGATCCCCTCCCGCTATTACTAAACCTCCCCGTGTGTCTATTATTTCGGTGGGGGCGTAGTATATTGGGAAAAAGGATAGACAAGGTGGAATGCCCTTTCCGAATCTTCCAACTTTTTGGGTGGGCAGGTGCCCGCGATTGAATCTTCCCTCAGGCTAAAACCAAACGTAAAAAAATTGGCTGGGCAAAGGTCCAAAGATAAAGCCCTATTCCGCCTATTCACTTGATTTTCAGGATCCTCCTCAGAATAGCAGGGTGCAACGCCCCAGACCCATTATCAAAATCTACCTCTGTGACGCTGCTGATCTTCTGTCTTCACAAATAAAGAAGTTGCGTCCTTGATCTTCGTGAAGAAGCTGCGACAGAGTTCTTCATTGAGAACTTTGGGAATGTACCTGCTGCACAAATCAATCACCAGCTCGGATACCTATCCTGGATACATCGGGACGCCTCAATTTGGACTTGGTAGTCGGCCTAAGGTCTGACCGGGGCTGACCAGGCTAACTACCTTCAATATCTTCAACCCTTGAATGGACACATCCGGCAAAGGTCCCTCCATCCCATGCACACCCAGCAAAGCTTCGCCGGCTTTCATCAGACAAGGGATATTTCCACATCTGTCGACTCGGCGGTGCAGCTCAGTTCAACTGTGGCTCAGATAACAAATTTATCCGATGAAATGACCGTGGCGCTGCAAAAAACAATGCTATGGGCCACTCTACCGGGCCACCCTATGGGCTGTCTGGTCAGTTTGTGCATTCCACCATCCAATGTTGCTAAAGCGTTTGTTTTTCTTTTCCTTTGGCAAAGCCTGTGGAGCGCAGAGTACCAACTAACTGAAGAGGACTCGATTGTGACATCCTGTGACCCACAGCTGCCCAGCCAATCCGTTTGGGAAGGCTGAACATATATACATATATACATATATACATATATACATATATACATATATACATATATACATATATACATATATACATACATAAATATATCCATATATACATATATACATATTTACATATATACATATATACATATATATACATATATATACATATATATACATATATATACATATATATATATACATATATACATATATACATATATACATATATACATATATACATATATACATATACATATATTCATATACATATATACATGCACATTTATATATATATATACATATGTATATACATATATTTATATATATATATATGCATGTATATATACAAGGTATTATGTTATATCATATTATGGTATATTATATTGGTTTATAATATGTTATATTATGTTATGTTAAATTATATTATGTTATACATACAGATGTTCACATTCAGTGCACATAATATTCCAAGGACAAGGGACAAAATACTAGCTTCTTGTAGATGAAGATTGAGAAATCAATAGGTGTCTGATTTGTGATTGTCTGCTAGGGGCTTTGCCAATCTTACATGAACTCTCATGCAAATCCTCCTGCACCGAAGGCGCCGAGGCGTGAGAGTTCAGGAGCGGAGCTGATCGATTCGAACAATCCTCTGTTCACTGGTACAGCAATCTGCACATTTTGCAGATCGTCCCAACATCGTCCAAATGCACCGTTTCGATCCTTCATGGCCGCAACATGGGCTCCACTTGGGGTCAACTTCGGCCAACAAGGCCCCAACTTCGGGCCCAAGTTCGGGCCCAACTTCTCGACCACTTGGCTCCAACTTCGGCCCAATTTAGGCTCCTCTCTGGGTGCGGGCGGTACTCATCGCGAAGCGATTCGAATACAAATGCAGGGCACGACAAACGCACGTAAGCCAACCAGAATCCCGGCAAAATCTCTGTACAAAGAATCTGTAGTTCCAATTTAAATCCAGCTGCAAGACATTTATCTTGACATCTGTGAGTTATGGGTCCAGTTTACAATTTATCGCCGCATGGTGGGATTCTCACCAAAGTCTTTACTTTCAAAGTTGCCAGGTATGAGGTCTTTGAGGTCATGATCTAAGGACCCAACAACTCATCACTGCATTCTTCTCCAAAGAGCTTCAGCTTTGTTCGGGACCGTGGCTCCTCCAAAAGTGCAGATCTGCCGGATGCTGACATTTTCTGAAACCGGGGGTTTGGCACCCATGAATTGGATTAGACTGACAATAAGTAGCCCACCAGCACGAAATTGGACTTTAACCAGCAAAATTGTTTAACCAGCAAAAAAAATTGGAGAGCACTTTGAATATCTCGCCAAATGGACACCAAGACCAAGATGACCAAATCAAAGAAGCAACTGCAGATGTTCTCTTACCAGCAGCAGGAGTCTCCTCCCAATGGTCGTCATCGAACTTGGCCGGAGGAGGAGGCTCCTGCTCGGCCATGGCACTTCTACAGATGGGATTGTCTGAGAAAAACAGAGATTATTATAGAACCAAGGTTGACCAACCATAATGTCCTAAGGATATAGTGGGAAATATAAAGCCAATATTATATATGGTTTTGTCTGAAAATGTGGTACAGTATGTAACCCCGTAAAATATGGCAACTTTCATGGGGAAAATGATGATTTACGACTGGATCTGAGGGTAGCCCAGGCAGAGCTCCTGCTTCTCCCTCTTACGGTCCTTCAAGGGGGCCGCAGCAAAGATGGCAAGGAATAACATGAAAATATGTTGATATGATTTGATATGTATATGCAATGCCATAGAAAATCATGTATGTAATGTCAATGTCATGTGCCTGGTATAATGTAGTGTTATGTGGTGCAATTTACTGTAAGGATCTGTAAGGTACGTATGTCAATGTATGTCCTGTATCTATAACTCTGGTCTTCATGCGAATCCATTGCCAACTGTCGGCAACTGTCCCTTACAGGGCTTCCTGAAGTGGGAATGCAGTGCCAAGATTCCAACCATTTTGGTGTAGAGAATTCGCAGGCTCTTCCCTCAACAAAATTCCAACAGGAGTCAAAAAAAACTGACCCAAATGTCCTGTAGCATCTGAAAACGTCCAAGTGATGGAACCTATCCTGCATTCCTGTGAGGTGTTGGCAAAGTCTTTTTCATCGTAAGAAGGATGGGAGACTTCTTCCAGTCACCAGTCCTCATCACTGCTTGGCTCCCTCGCCTGTCTTGTGACGCGATTACAATTGGATATACTTGGCGAGTCATTGGCCGCACAGCTTGATATCCCAGAATTGCAGGGATTTGCTGCAGGATTTCCCGATATTTGATGCTAAAAACCACACAAACACCGTGGTTTCTTGCAGGTTTCCCTTAAACCATCCCACAAAAAAAAGCGTGCCAGTCGAGTGACCCGCGCAGGCCTCGATCGCTTGCAGCACGCGCTTGGCCAAGTTAGTTGGATTACCCATGAAACATAGGGATTTATATTAGAGGATATGTATATACACTGAATCGGGAGAACGTGTTTGGTCGCCACAATGCTTTTGCTGATCAGAATGCGCTCAGGGTGTATGCAGTTGAACACGAACGTTATTAGGGACTGGTGAAACGTGCACAACTTCTGTCACGCACGTGCACAACTTCTGTGAAACGTGCACAACTGCTGGGAAACGTGCACAACATCTCTGACACGTGCACAACATCTCTGAAACGTGCGCAACATTTCTGAAATGTGCACATATATAATACTTGAAAACACTGGGTGGGGGCGGTGAAACACGTTATATCCATATAATATATATAATATATATATATAGAGATATATATAGTAAGTGTATATGTATAATCGACTAAAAGACTGTGTGCAACATGTTTCTGTTTCTGTCATTGAGGCTTTGGCATAGCAGGAACAGGCCTCATTGAGCGGCCGCAAAGAAAACCCACTATGACTGTAGTGATGGTGCGAAAATTTCCCAACAAAACCCTCCCAAAACCAGATTTGGATGCTGACATGTAGTAGCCAGGATAGTGTGGATGAGGTGCGTAGGTGTAGTGCACATTTGGCCTCGGCGAAACTGCCACAGACGGAATCAATGCTGGAAGCCCAAAGGCTCAAGACTGGGGTACCAAAAAAACAAAGCTTCGCTGTTTTGGACCATGCATTTTCCAGTCAAACCCTTCTTGGAGGCAAATGATTTTTGAATAATAAGGATCATGCACAGCGCATGGCTTCGCAACCTTCTCAAGCATAACACCAACTGAGCCTCCACACACATGCCCGTGGGAGGGATAGTAGTGAGGCATGGGCGGGTACCTGCCGAACGCTGTCAGCCATGGTCAACTATCCATCAACTGCTTCCAAAATCCTCAGTGCTCACTGGACTCCCGGTCCTGGAACTTTGAATGAGATATACCCCACAGCCCACAGCCCATAGAAAACGGTCAAGCTATTAATCGGAAACTAAAACCTGTTAATCAGAAACCAATAGAATCGGAAACTAAAACCCGTGAATCGAAAACTAAGAACCTTGAATCGTAAACCAAAACCCCGGAACTGGCAACCACAGCTGAATCGTAAACTAAAGCAGGTGAATCGGAAACTAAAGCAGGTGAATCGGAAACTAAAACCGGAGAATCGGAAACTAAACCAGCCGAATCAATCAGAATGGGCAACTTGTCTCCTTCAATCGGAAAGAGAAGTTGGAGGTAATATCCTGTTCAAAATAATGGCCAGAGGGGGTGGAGGAATTGATTTCTTATAAAGATAAGTTGAAGGTAATAACTCAGTCAACATAATGGCCAGAAGGGGTGCCGGATTTGATTCTTATGAAGATAAGTTGAAGGTAGTATCTCATTCAACATAATGGCCAGAGGGGGTGGCGGATTTGATTTCTTATGAAGACAAGTTGATGGTAATATCGTATTCAACAAAGTGGCCAGAGGGGGTGGCGGATTTGTTTTTTTATGAAGATAAGTTGAAGGCAATATCTCATTCAACAAAGTGTTCAGAGGGGGTGGGGGGCTTTGATACCTTACAAAAAGAAGTTGAAGGTAATATCTCATTAAACATAATGGCCAGAGGGGGTGGCGGATTTGATCGCTTATTTGTCACCTATGAGGATAGATTGTCGGTAATATCAATATCATTCAACATAATGGCCAGAGGGGGTGGCGGATTTTATCCCTCACGAGGAAAAAATATATAAATAAATGCAATATCCTTTTCAACATTGTGTTCAGAGGGGGTGGCGGGTTTGATCCCTTATGTGGATAAGTTGGCGGTAATATCTCATTCAAGAAAATGTTCAGAGGGGGTGGCAGATTTGGTTTCTGATTCGTTTTTTTGGGTTTCTGATTCGTGGGCTTGTTTGGTTTCTGATTCGCGGATCTTGGTGTCTGATTCGCGATTTTTAGTTTCTGATTCTCAGTTTCTGATTCGTGGGGTTTTGTATCTGATTCCTGTATTTTAGTTTCTGATTCGCGCGGTTTTTGGTTTCTGATTCGCAGATTTTGGTTTCTGATTCGCAGATTTTAGTTTCTGGTTCGCGGGTTTTAGTTTCTGATTCTTTGTTTCTCATTCGCGGGAAGTTTCTGATTCGAGGTTTGTTCATAGAAAAAACTCATCAAACTCAAATCCTGCTGAAATTCACCGTGACCATTGCATCATCGGATTGGACCCAGCCGACATGACCCTTGCAGCACCCAGGTAGTGGCGCAAAAGGTCGAGGAGCCGCCTTGGGGCCATTGGTCGATTGTTTTTTGGTGTCACCATTTTGATCCGACCTTAAAATTTAAAAGGAATGGCCGAAATTGGGGGGTTGTCTGAGAATACACCCAATATCATCTAATACCCTTTGGTTTAGCATCATTTTCCGTGTGAAAATGGCAATTTTGGGGCCCTTTTAGGTATGGACTCAGTCGCGGACCGGATGGCCATGGCATGGTGGATGCGGGTGCTGCGGATGGCCGTAAGGCCAGGGCATCGGCTGGACGTACTGCGTTCCATGGCACCCGTGGTGGCCACCAGGGCATGGTGAATATCCTGGAGGTCCATAAGCTCCATGGGACCTGGGAGTCGTTTCAGGGCGGAAGTTGCCAAAAGTCCTTAAATCCACTGTGAATGGAATGGATTGGATCCTTCAGTTGCAAATGAAAACCTCAAAATGTGACTGGAGACTTTCGCTGTTGGGTTCCTGGTTGTTTGTGCTTGAGGCGTTTTCTTTCAGTTGGACACTGAGGCTTGAGCGGGGACGCCTCAGCTGGCGTCACACGGGTCTGGGTCACCAGAATCGTCCGTCTCAAATAATGATGTATGTTCAAGGGAAAGAAAGAAAGTTGGATTGACAAAATGTTAACCGGCACAGTTATGAAAAATGGAGGTTACCCTATTTGTATCTATGTGTTCTCCTTTATTCATCCACCAACCAATCCGAAAAATACGTCGAAATACATCGAATTTTAAAAAAATGGTTTGGAAAAAAACAGAACATGCGCCTCTCACACATTGGTTTGTCTGAAACTAGGGTATCCCAAACGCATCATCATTTTTGCCCTATTTGGATACCCATAGATAATTTGACCAAATGAATGGTTTGTCCAAAAATTACTGCATGGGAAAACCCTTAGGAATCCATTGGTTTATCGTGATACATGCCTCACTAAGACTACTATTTAGCATCATTCTCCCTATCAAAAGGGCCATAGATTGCTGGTAAATGCCCTATTTTCAGGTCCTATGAGACAGCACAGCGGACGCCTGATATGATGGCGGCGCAGCAGGCACAGTGCCTGAGGGAGGAGATACACCGACCTCAGTGATGCCATTGATAGAAGACTTGAATTATAAAGGTGAAGTAATTGGATTTTAGGAAACTTATTAGCCATAGGGTCACTACCCAGCTACCAAGTGAGACTGTCGTCCATGAAGGCCTTCGATCCATGAGTTTGCATTGTTGTGCCACACTGCAGGAGGTTCGGGTAAAGTTACATCCCTTTATGAGATATAAGTTAGTTTCAACCCCATGTATGGAATGATAACATCACCTATAATCATTTACGACCATTTACAGCCATCGAAAACTGGTAAAGGGCTTTAACTGTCGGAATGAGGTGGTAAACGGTGTCCTTAGGGCCATAGTAAACGTTTTCAACTTGCAAGGAGTGTGTTTTGCGAAACCGAAGATACAAACATATTGAAGTTTCCTACAATGGAAGGACTCCCAAACCATCCAAGTTGGACCATGTTAGTATTGAAACACATGCTTGTTAGGATCGCCTGTAAAAGAACCCCCCATAAGTTGATGAATCAAAAATCACCTTTGAATGAAGGCTTATTGAATGGACAATCTTGGACACCTTCCAAAATAGATAGACCATGCCCTCTCCATAAAAGGATTAGTTTGGGATAAAAGGATTAGTTTGGGATACTAAGGAAGATTGAAGATACCCCTAAATCAGGGTGAAGGGCTGTTATTTCCAACTTAGTAGTAG
>CAMXCT020001570.1:0-144694 GCA_947184155.2 Cladocopium goreaui | reverse complement strand
TCCCCCTTTTTTGCTGGTCAACTCCCATTTTTCCGATCACAAAACCGGTAGATGTTCCTCTGAACCAATGGGAGATTCAGAGACCTTCACGGCACCGAGCGACGCCGCAGGCATAGGCCCACATCCCCGTCTCGGACACACCTTCTCCCCGGGCCCTGAGCACAAAAATCACGGGATTTTCTTTCCAGGAAAAATCATCAAGTGGAAATTCCAATTCATCAAAAGGTAAAATCAAATCTTGAAACCGCAAAAGATCGTCAATTCCCAATTCCAATGGGAAAATCAAAGTGGAAAGACTTGATGGATGGATGGCGGCTGGCGGCTTCGCCTGGCACGAATAGCTCCCACCAATGGCTCCTTCTCATCGTCTGGGAACAATGCAGGTACCATGCCAACTGTCAGGATGTTGTTGATGTACCTGAGATGCTCCCAGAGATGGCTAGCTGGGAGGCCTTGATGGTAAAAGTCATCTACAAATTGCTGATTTTCCAGCTGGCCTATGAGGCTTCAATTTTGGGGGGTAGGCTTCAATTTTGCAGATTTACAGCACCACCGCTCCAGAAATCCTCTCCGAGATGCTCCAGGAATCCTTCCTCCACGACATGAGCCTCAGAAGCATTGAGAGGCTGCTCCACTTCGCCCAGGGTCCCAGGTGGGTGTATTTGTTATGGGTATAACCATGGCGATGACCTCCAAAAGATAGGACCTAACCGCTACGACTATGGTTATATATATATATATATAATTATATATATATATATAATTATATATATACATTATATATATATACATTATATATATATACATTATATATATATATACATTATATATAAAAACCCAACTGCAACCCCAGGGTTTGTGGATCACCAATTCACAGGAACCTGAACCTATCAGCGTAAGCATAGGCCGCAGGCATCTGTAAAGAGGAAGCTCATGGGTTGCTTGATCGTAGCAGTGTACAAGGCCTGCACGATTTCCAACTTCCCACTGATCCTTGAGGATCTAAAAAATGGTTCGCTTAAGGCATGAGTGGTTCAGTCATCTATAGCGGTGGAAACCCCGGAACTGGTTCTAACAAGCAGGGAATGTTAACATCCTCAAAAACCTCAAACCTGTCTCAAGAGTGACAGAGTAGCCCATGAAAAACCGAAGCCTGTAAGAAGCCATCATCATTGTTGCAGTGCCCAAAACCTTGTATCATCTCCTTCGAGTGGTTGCCCTTCAATTAGATTGCTCATGCTTGGTCCATATAATCCCAGTGACACGAGTTAGAAGAGTATTTATACTAGTATAAGATAGTATAAAATAGAGTAGTATCACTCCAAGAATTGACATCACTTAAGTGTATAAACTTTACAAACCCAACTAGTTGATCATCAACAGGAGGATTTCAACCAGGATCTCAATCAGCTGGCACCAAGCCTTGAGATCTTCTCTGAGCTGGTCGTCTCCATAGCCGCGGGAAAGTGTGATCTCGAAGAGCTTGTAGCCAGCCTGAGATGACCATCCAAAGCCCAAACAATGGCTATGGATGGCTATGGCCATGGCCTAATGGCTGTGAACCAGTTAAAAACCCCAAAATCGCTGGGATTTATGAATGTGAAGAAGTCACACCTCGAATATGGATAAATATGGTATTTCAATGCATTTCACAGCGTATTCATAGGTTTTAACATGTTTTAACTCAAATGAATCGAACAGCCAGGCATTGAACAGGGATGTGACTCGCCAGGCCGGTAGCCCAGGTTAAAGCGTGCATAGTATAGCCCGCAAGAAGGCAGAAAGTAGGACTATCATGAACATCTCATAAATCCTGTGTAAGAATAAGGTGATTCCAGCGTGATCATCATGGCTGTAAGACGGTGTAAAAGTAGTTGGATGCGGTCCGCATTGAAAATAACTGAAACATCTTCCCGCGATCTTGTCCCAATTGACAAGCCAGTGTTTCGCTTTCCCAAACAAGCCAAACAAGTTCCGGAGTTGCCAAAGATGAAAGATCCGAAAGAATTCATTAGATGCCAGATGCCTATTTTTGGACCCTTTTTGACTGTTATTGTATGTTACATACTGTATGTTTGTTGGGATCTGAAAAACCATGGCGAAACCCAAGAAATATGACCGTCAACAGCCCCTGGCGTCCCCGGCCGCAAAGGTGGCCAGTCTGGTGAGCGATTGCTTGCCTTTTTGGGCCCCCAGTTGGGCCATTTTTTGTAGTGCAAGAAGTAGTGAAAATGATGATTGACCATGTCAATGGATTGGATTAAGGGAATTTTTACAGGAAAACATAGGAAAACCCCCATATTTAATGGGAAAATCTATGGTTTCGTGTAAATTTTCCCTTAAACCAATCCATTGACCATTGGATTTGGAGCTACCCTATCGACAAACCCATGTACTGCAACCATCTGCAAATCTGATGAGGGAGAACTTGGCTCCAGCTGTTCCGCTCCGCGGCCAGAGCACCACTGCCACCAACTCCAATGAGCAAGGCCATGCCGCGAGTCAGGCGAATGATGCGATGCAAACGAAGCAAGTGGGCCTCCGCCAAGGAGCCAAGCTGCAGCGCAATGACTTTTAGAATCTTTAGAATCTTTTAGATGGGTGTTGGGATAGAAAAATGCTGATTTAATGGTAATGTTTTTGAAGATATAACCACTGGGATACATCATTGACAATATGACATGTGGGTGTTCCTCAAATTGAGGTATTAGCCAAACCAAATGAGGATGTTGAGACAAGTGCATTTCAATTGACCCAAAGTCAGGGTCCCAGCTCTTTGTTCCCACTGAGGGCAGGGCCAGTGCATCATTGAACAGGACCAAATTCATGGGGCTGTTGTCACCTTGGCAATCACAAGCAGCCAGATTCGCTTCTGACTCACCCTGATTCTCACCCTGATTCACACCGCTTCACTCACGGCTGCCAAGCTTCCATTGTAAAGCTCAAGAACCCCATCGAAAATCGGGCGAATGGATTCCCAATTGCCCAGGTCCTTTCGAAATGAAGGAACGGGAAGCACTTTGAATCTGTGATTCTCTCGTTCAACACATCAAGTCTCCTCGTAAACCCTGGGAGCAGAGTATGGTGTGTCGCTCTTGACCTGACAGAATTGACTCTCTGCCAACGGGTAGTCAAGAAGTAGGCAATCAAGAAACAGCATCAGGCAAGACTTACCCGGGTGTGTCTCAAAATTTATGGAAAAACCCAACATATCCAATATCCAGAATATCCATATGAAAAAAGCTTGCCATGAAGCAGTCTATTTCCCATCTTCACCATGAAGCTTGCCACAAATTTACCGCGGGCTTCATCCCAATGGTTTTCGTTCAGCTCCCGGAGATCGGACCAGGATGTCCAGGGCGTCTCGGAAGTCTCCCCAGACCAAGGGATCTTGCAGGGCCACATCAGCACCTCCGAATCTAGAGCTGACAGCTGCCAGATGTTTTTTTCGCCCCCCAAAAAAGCATAGAGAAGTCAACTGCGAATCTAAAATAGTGGTCAAGCAATGTAAAGTACCTTTCTATCTTGCTGGGGTTACTACACTGCGCCGTGGTACTACAATCTGCGCCGTGGTCAAGTTAGATGGAATTAATAGGTTGTGGTCATTCCCATAAGGGGAATCCTTGCAATGAGCGTATGACCACCCCTGTTGATGGGTGGTGGATGACCATCCCTCAATATGAGTACATTATAAAAAACTAACTTGACCGTGGCACATATACTCTGAGGCATAAATTGTGCAGAGGATAAAAGAAAGTGATTGTTTGCATTCCAGGCACTCTTCTGGAACTGAGTCTTGATGATGTTGTGCAGCTGCTTCTCACTGAGGAAAGCCTGTCACAGTCTTGCTGTGGATGTTCGAAACCTATTAAATGTGCGTCAGTCACACGTCTGATGTCAACTTCATCATTGAAGCGAATGAATAATAGGTCATCATTAACATTATTCACTGTTTGTATTAATGTTATAATAGGTAATTACTAATAATTATTACAGTAACTATCATGATCAATGGTAGTAATGTAACAGCTAATTATAAATAAATGATGCCAACCATCGTAACTATCATTATTCAATAAAAAAAATGACCTATCATTGACGATCATTACGTAAGTAACGTCGCCCGGCCTTGTCTGCATCCTCATTGAAGCGATCTTCGTACACACGGGTACACTCATTGCGCCATAGCCTGCTTACCGGGCTTACCGGATGGTGGACTCATGGAACCGCCAAAACCGTGTGGGGTACCTGCTGGGTACCCCAAACTGGAGCTTTCCGAAACTGGGGTGACACCCCATTTTATCATCCAAAATGACTTATTGACAATGGGAAAAGCGATGGAAAACCAGTGGTTTGGGGTACTCATGTTCTAGGAAACCTCAATTTGGGAATGCCGTTAAAAATGGTGTCTTTTTATGGTGTTTCAATGGGGGAGACGATGCTAAACCCTGAAATTTAAGGGGAATGTTTCGCAACAAAAAGATGCCAAATTTAGTGACCCACAGCTGGAAAATTCAACCTGTGGAAAACATCGACTCGTTCACTGCCAGGCCTCACTAGGATCGCCGCATTGTTGACCACCTGCAGGATTGGGCTCCACAAATCCCACGGGCGAAAAACTTAAAAAGCCATCTGGTTATGACTAACAGTTTGCCATGGAAATTTTCTTCATGCTATTAATGGGTAAACCATCTATTTCGATTAGGGCCATCTATACCATGGCTATGTCAAAAATAACCAGAGGGTATACTTTTTTACTCCTGACTGTAGATCATGGTTTTTCCCCATAAAGTAGATCTAAGTTTCGCCATCAAATGTGCAACATTTGGGCTAAGCAATACTTAGACAAACTCACAAGTGAATCGCAGCCATGCTGGCCTGTGGATCTGCTTGGCAAATTCCCTGAAAGACGCGGCTCAAATCTCGAAGAGAAAAGATGTAGTGGAACCTGTCATACTGAGGGATCCCTCACCCTTCGCGAAACGTTTGCAGCCAACGTGATAATTGCAACTCTCCTGCACTTTTCAAACCGACAGACCTCAAACTGTCAACAAGTCACTGTAGAAATTTCCAAACTACACAGCTGACGCAAGGTCCCATTTTCCCGCAGGGCTCGGTCCGGGCTCGGTACAGCAGAACCTCGATCGGCAAATGGAAAGGAGCTATACTTGGACTAAGCAATCTTCTCGGCATAGCACCGCTGCACCAAGGAGGCACATCCGCCAGGGACCAGCTCAGTGATGGATTCCCCACGTTTCAGGCGCTCTCGAATCAAGGTCGAGGACACCATGGAAAACCTGGTCGCAGTCTACGGGCTCAAAAATGGGCCACCGGGCCACCGCAAGGGCCGTTGCAAGGGCCCATCAAATCGGTGGGTTTTTACTCATCTATTTTGGGGTCAACAATTCTGAGCCACCTTGGATCTGCTTGGATGTATGCAGTGGGAATCGGACGGACACGGCCAAGCAGAAGTTGACCGCTGATATTCCTGGGTTGGTTTTCCAAACCTGACCATTGACCATGGCCAGCCTATGGGTCAGTCTTTTCGGGTGGCTAAGCCAAATCTTGACCCAAAATTCAAACATCATCAAACATCCATTTCCCATCTATCCAGAATCAGATTCACTTCATTTCATTTCCTGCACCATGGGGTCTTTCATCACTTCCCACTTCGAAGTGACCCAAGCGTTTCGCCCAGGTTCTGCAGCTCCAAACACTTCTCAGAGGCTCCGTCTTTTCGGAAGCTGCGCAAGCCACGGTACATGACTTTGGCACCGTGCTGCTGGGCATGCTTCCAAATGTAGGACCACCTTTGATCAGGAACCCCCTCCCAGACCGATGTGCCAGCAAGGAAAGGGAAACTCAATCCCAGGCTGTGTCAAAATCCAAAATCAAGAAAAACTGTATCAAAGAGCTGAAAATATCGCTGGAGCACACAATGATCACGTCCACATTTGTGAGGCCAATTTCCTTCAGCATGGCCCGAAAGAGCTCTTGTCGCTCATACGGACTGACGTCATACTTCTTGTTGGGATTGACTCCAATGATCGCATGGACTCGCTGGTACCTGGCAGAGAGGTAGCGCACCATTTCCTGAGCAGGGCTGCGAAAACCTGGTGGATCTGGTCTTGGCAAACTGGAGGATTCCCATGGTACCCCCAGTTATCATCCAGTTTAAATAATGTTCACAGGATTTTCCATGATTCACCATCCGGCTATTGGGGTACTCAGGTACTCCCATTTTAGGAAACCCCCAGTTTGGAGACATGGCAGTGCCAAGCTCCGCAGCTAGCCGAGCGTCCAGGTGTCCTTGATGTGGTGGGTTGAAAGATCCAGCAATGAGAGCCAAACCACTCTCTGGCTCAGGAGCTGTTGGTAACGGTTGCCGAATGTAGGTGCTGGTTCCAAGTTGCACAGCAAGATATCCTTCGCAAATGCTGTCAGAGATCGTTGCAAAAGTCACAAGTGTCGCTGATTGAAACAGCCTGTGCTTGATGCATAGGATGATACCTAAGCCTGAGAGAATATGACTTGAGGCCCAGGGGTAAGGGACGAAAGCTTGGCAGGGAGCAAACACAATGAGAGGATGCGGATGCTGCCGATGTACCGGTGGCGACATGCCGATGTGCCGGGGGGGTTGAGCCGCGGCCAAACTGCTCGTGAAACAGCCTGGGGGGTAGTTAACTGTGAAGTTTCACGCGATTGGAGACTCAAGCTTGCTAAAGCAAGAGGGACTTCAGCTAGCAGAAGCTAGCTTTCGTGATTAGATATGATTAGCCACCACATCAAGAATTCAGGACTCAACGATGGAGCAGTTGATTCTGTTGGATCTCGTTCCAACTTCAAAACAATCTGAGCACTGAATTCACTGGGCCCTTCAGTCCTGCTGCTGCAGAAACTGGTAGGCCCACACCGAGCATGACATGCACCGGCGCAGCCACAATTGCAGAACCGGCCAGCAGCCCTACAGCACTCACTCCTCACCAAAACTGACCTTTTCCCAGAACTGACTGATGGGAAAAGTATGGAAAAGTTGCAGGAAAACCCATCCATTGAATGGTAAAACCCATAGTTTCCTGTAGAGTTGCCCTTAAATCCATCCATTGACACAGCTTGACCAAACACCCGAGATCCTGTGAGCTTGGACCAGCTGGACCAATTCGCGCTTGCAAGTGCCTTCAAGCGAAGTGCAATGCTCGCACCTATTCGGGCAATAAGCCTCAGCTTGCCAGCAGACTTCAGAACCATCTGGGGTCTGCAAATAGTTGTCACAAATGGCCAATGTCATAGTGAAAATGATGATTATCAGTGGATGTCGGGGGGTTCCCCTGAATTTTCGGACAATCCATGACGCAAGGACACTGAATGTGGACAAGCGACGAGCAGCCTAGGGGCGGAAAATCCACGAGCTGCAAAACATTCAAATTCATGGTCTCACCAAAGAAGAAGATCAATTAAAGATATGTCTTAGTTATGATTGTGAATCATGTATCATGACATATCATGACATATCATGACATATCATTACATATCATTACATATCATTGATAATCATCATAACATCATTATGATCTGAAAATATATTTTTTAAAAAACTATGATCAAAGCCCAGTGGGGGCCCATTTTTGGGCCCAGTGGGCGATTGACGTGTCATTTCGTCAAGATACGGTCAAGCTTGGCCCGAAGCACCTCAGCCTCCTGCGCAGCATTCTCCATGGCCTGCCTCTCACCTGGTGGCCAGTCACCAACATCCGGGGTTCAAAGAAAAAACACTGAGCCGTACCAAGATCCCCCACGTCTCATGGCTTTGTTTACGAAAATCTACTGTAGTTGATCGTCATTGCCCCGCTGAAGTTGCCATTTGGATCCATTTGGTGGTATTTTGAGATGATGGGACACGTCCTGCCCATGATATTGAATCAAATTTGAGTTACGCTCATTGCGGAAGATGTCGGTGGCAAAAATCTTGGACCGAGAGTCCTCGGATGGGAAAGCAAGACCCCCGACCACGGCCCTACTAGACCCACCAGACCCGAAGGGTCACATGTTTCCCGAAATGACAGTACCCCTAATTATCATCCATTTTAATAGGATGTTCCCTAAAAAAAAACATCCGGCTGTTGGGGGACCCCCATATCAACCTCCACATTGACCAATCCGTACATTGTATGGCAAGATTCCGTTGCAGTGGAGGTGAGGAAGGCTCCGCGCGCTGCACAATACAGGGCCTCTGAGACGTGAGAATACTCTTGACCTGAAGCTACAAGCATTGGGTGGGTTTTGGTTGGGAAAATTACAAAAATTACAAGAACCTGTTTTTTTAACCCCGGAAAATTCTGGCGTTTCCTGTCACTTCCCCAGTTCATCCAATTCTGAGATACAAACTGCAAGTATGATTGAAGGCAACTGATAAGGTTAGCCAATCTGGCAATACTGATTGACAAGACACTCAAACGACTTCGCATTCAGCTCAAAGAACCCAATGCTCAAACATACACCTTCTCAAATAAATTCAATGAAGTAGTAAGAATCTCGAGGAAACCATTGGTTTTTTTGCCATGGCATCGTGGAACATTGATAAACATCCGGCACTGAGCCCCCCACGAATCTGTTGACCTGATCCAAAGTCAGTTGGGTGCTGGACGCCAGCGGACGACTTGAATCCCTCATGGATGATCCCCTGAAAAACCATGGAACAACCAACAAAAATGCAAATAAGCATAACAATAATTGAAAACCCAAACGTAGCACTAACAACCTTTTCTACCACCGTTGCACTAGTAAGCCAAAAGGGCTGGGGTGAAACCACTACAAACCAACTAGCCTAGCTCAAGCCCTTACCTGTACATGTTGAATGGGACCTCAGATCTAGACACGCCTCCCGAGTGTGGAAGCAGAGCTTGCATACGAGTACAGACTGAGGTGTATCCCATCAGACACGGCTCAAGCCCTTTCAGAGCGTGGAGCGAAACGAATCTACACACGCAAAGCCAAAGGATGACTTCCAGACTTGAACTCGAAAGACATGAGATCGAGGAGTTGCTTGATTCTTGGCCCTTCAGATGCTTTAGTCATGAGGTCAGCCCACATTTCCTGAGTGCTCCTCTTGCGCAAACTGATCTTGCCTTCCTGCACGCAGTCTTGGATCCAAAGGAAGGATGTGTCAATGTGCTTGACCCGCCCAAGACCACGACGACTACCTATGGCAATGCCGCTGGTAGCATCCATGTTGATCACGAGCGGGCAGCAGATGCCCCAGTCCTTCAGCATGGACTGTTCTCCTAGACCGTGAGAGGCAGAGCTGATAAGACCATAGAACTCCGCTTCGGCGCTGGACAGTGCTATCAGAGCTTGCCCCTTGCAACGGGCATCAATGCATGAGCTGCCCAAAGCGATCACAGTGCCGCTGGTCGATTTCCGACTACGGATGCACCCGGCATGGTCGCTGTCGGACCAGACTGTGAGTTCGGTGATCTTGTCCTGGTTGTTGAACTTCTGCACTAGTCGTCCATGACCACTCAAGTACCTCCCTATTCTTTTGAGGAGAGACCAGTGATGACAAGTAGGATGTTGCAAGCCTTTAGCCAGCTCTCGTGTGGATCGCAAAAGATCTGGCCTGTCTGAAGCCAAATACCCAATGCGCATCGCAATGGATCTGTAGCGGCTAGCGTCCTGATCAGACAGCGGAGTCTCATCAACTTCTTCAGAAGCTTTGGCTTTCAGCAAAGGTGTAGTGACAGGGACACTGCCTTTGAGACCCAAGTCTGTCACGATCAGTTCTACGTGCCGTGGGTCGGCCTCAAGTACAATGCCGGTATCCGACCACGTGATCAAGCGGTTCAAGACTGACAGTTGTTGAACACAATCGGGCAAATTGCTGTCAGGAGGAGCAAGGATGCCTCGGGTTTCAACGGTCCATGCTTCCGCAAGATGATCACGCAGCCAAATGGCATCTTTGTGCCCAGTTAGGACCATGAAGTCGTCTCCATGGACAGAGCACAGAACGCGCCGCTGTGGATGGTAGTACAAACCAGGCGACGACCGGCCTTGCTGGAAACCCAGTTGCACCATCACATCGCGAATTGCCATTTCCCAGTTAAGGGGAGCATCCCTTGTTCCGTACAAGGAACGGTGAAGGAGTCCCACATAGTCTTTGGACAGTCCAAGTTCGTCGGGCAATTCAACCAGTATCCTTCGACGGGCTGGGGCCCAGAAATGAGCCTTCTTGATGTCGAGAAACATCAAGACCCTGTCCTTTGGCATAGGTTGCAGTTTTCCTGCCATGTCCGGTACCCGCGCAGTGGTGGCCAAAGCAAGGAGGGCCTTCATGGCGGATAATGGGGGCATGGCTGCGAAGAAGTCTGCCCAATGGCTTTCGGGCATTCCAGTGTGGGATGGCTTGCGACGCAGCTCTTGCGCCACAATGCGGCTTCTGAGTTTTGGTCTCAGATTGTCGCCCTTGTTGATGTCGATCCATCTTGTGCCTATGGTCCTTTCATTCCTAGGTCTTTTGATGACCTCCCAGACACCCATCTGCTTGATCACCTGCAGTTCCTCATACCTTGCTTCCATAACGCCCTTAGAGGGGAGTGGCTTGCCAGTGTTGTCATCGTAGAAGGACTGCTCCAGGAACCATGGCTCGAACTCGTCTTTTATATCAGCAAGTGGGCGGTGCGGTTGCTCTGCAATCAGGTTTGCAAGGACAGCAGAGCGGTGCGCAGCAAGAGCACCATCTACCAGATCTTCGCCCTGCGCCAGCAGCTGGTCCAGGTCGCCTCCTGGCTCCAAAGGTCTTTTCTGAGCTTCTGCGCGCGTGTCTGACTCAAGAACCCTGATCCTGTCCTCATCCCCTTGGTCTTGAGCAACACGCTTTCGTGAGGAGGGAGCAGGAATTCCAGAGGTTGTTGGCGAAGCACGCGCGACTTTCTGTCGCATTGTTGACGCCGGCTCATACAGAGGCCTCTTCTTATCTTCTGGGTCGACGGGCTGCTCAACTTCCATGGTTGGAGTCATCGGCATGGGGCTGTGAGAAACAGGCGCGCTAGGCAAAGGCGTGCCCTGCTCAAGGGTAGAAGGCAAAGCGCGCGACGACGCCGATGCTTTTGACACAGTATCCTCCCGCTCAATGTACCTGGCAAGGTACTTGTTTTCGCGTTCCAGGTTCGCTTCAAGGCGATCTTTCCCTGCCGGAGTGTCCTTGAGACGACTGGTGATCCGATCACGGCAATGATCCGAATGGAGTATGCCAGCACGAGAGCGACCTTCACGCAATGCGTCGCAGGCGCTGCAACCTGCGGTAAAACCGAATTGGTCGAAATCGGCTTTCCTCAAGTACATCCTGCGCCCCGCTTCTTCCTTTGGCGCGGGCCGAACCGGTCCCTGCACCACAGCGTCCGGAAGTTCCGGAGCAATGTCAGCAGGAGCAGGAATGGACGTGGGACCTTCAGGCTTCAGGCTCCAAGGAAGAGATTTGAACTCTTTCAAGAAGTCCATGTCCCATTGCGAAGAAGGCGGCTTTCGCTTGAGGGATTGGACCACAAACGTCCCTTGGGCAGTTCCTATGATTTTCTCGCTGGAGGTGATGCGAGTTCCAAGGTAGATGCCAGATTCCCACCGAGGCTCAGATTTGGTTTCCGTGCGCTTGCGGAACTCCACAATTTCACCGAAGCATGGCAGCGGTATGTGCCAAGCTCTCCCCTTGATTCGCTGGAACGGCGTCAAGCCATCCTTCAGCTCTGTGTCCTTTGAGAAGAGCAGATGCAAAGTTGCAGCGTGCTCAACCGCCCAAGCAATGACAGGGGAAGTATTGCCGAGTGGTTGCCCAGTCTTTTCTTCAATGTGCGAGACAAGCGTTCTGACCATTCCCTGGATGGTTTGGACCGCACGTTCAGCCTCGCCATTGCTCTGCCCGTGCGCGTCACCTTTGGGGGCATCTTCGCACGTGACTTCTGCGGGGTAGCCATTGGCAACCGCTTCACGGAGAGCTTTCAAAGAACTTTCCTGATCACTTTTGAGAACAAGCCGCTTGTAACCCAGAAATGCAAGATTGCGGAGGATTGCACGCTCGGGAAAACTGCTGTACGCAACGCCTTTGTGAGGGAGAAGGTGAGCGAAGATTGCCTTGCTTTTTCTGTCGCGAAGAACGACAAAGGGAAGGCCATCGCCAAGGAACCCGTAATCCATGGACAGAGTTGGGATTAAGTTGTCCGAGTGGTCTACCCGGCGATGCTGCATTGTTCGCCCTCGCCCACGCACGCAAGCAGTGCACCAGGCGCGGTACGGTATATGGGAGACTTCATGTTCGCGGATCATCCGCTCTGTGGGCTGGTCGGGAGTGGACAACGGCTGCGCAAGTTGAGCTTCGTCAGCTTCGAGCAAGCCTTCGGAAGCCTCCTGCCGGTTGGCAGCCTCAGTCCCTTCGACTGCAGCTTGAGGCACTTGGACCGGTTGAATTTCAGGAACGGCTTGAACCAAACCTGTTCCTGTCCTACCCCGAACTAGCGCTTGGCAAAATGCCAAGCCGAGCCCCTTTTGAAACTGTACAGTAAAGGGTGGACTACAAGGAAAATTGCTAGGTGAAACACTTGAGCCATTTGGAAAAGAAAGGATGGGATCGAACTCTCTAGTCTTAGACTTTTCAAGAGTAAACACTGAGTAAACCCTGCTCGAACCCTGTTCGTCCAAAACCGCACACTTTTGCTGCGCGCTGGCTGCCAGTCTGGGCCTTACGCCTGAGTCATCTTTGGCTGCCCGGGAAAAGGCATCAGCACCCATGTGCTGAAGGTGGGCACACCAGTACTGAGGTCAAGATTGATGCGCTGGCCACTCTTCATTTGGATGTAGGAGCACTTTGCATCCATCACTACTTTATGCCCATTTTGCAAAACTTTCGTCATGGACAGCAGAGGACGCTTCACGTCAGCCACGCTCCAGTTGGAAGAGAACTTGCGCCAGTCTGGCAGGTACATGTCCATTGTGACGCTGCCAAGGTTAGGGATTTTGAACCCTGTCGCCGTGGCAAACTCTTTAACGCCTTTGACAGGACCCATGCACTGTTGCTTGGCAAGGTGCGCTGGCATCACGTTGTCTGATGCTCCAGAGTCCAAAGTCACAACCAATTTCTGCCACTTAGTTTGCGCAGACTTCGCCTCCTCCACCGGTGACTCCAGGGCTAGGACCCGTCCACTGGCGGCGTCCTTGCCATTCCACCATGGCGGTGGTCCAGGTGGCGGACTTGGCTTGAGTTGTTTTGGCTCGGGTCGAACCGACCCTGAGCCAGCTTTATTTTCAGAGGGAGGTGGCCCAGGCGGAGACTTGTGACAGGAAAGCGCAGCCTCCGCTGCCTGCTTCCTTTTCAGCCTTCCTTCCTCGCGCCTCGCCTTGGCTTGTTTCTGCTGCCAAGTTTTCTGCTTCTTTCCTGACTTGCTCCATTGCCTTTTTCGCACAGTAGGGCAAGCTTCCTCCCACTCTTGCCTGCAGTCCAGACGCTCACTCTTGGTCAACGGAGCAGAAACCTCATCCTCCAGATGAGGCATCAGTGGGTATGCTTTCTCCTTGCGCGAAGCAGCGCCAGGAGCACGGTGTTTGACCGTCCACTCCTCTTCCAACGCCATGCGTTCGGCAGCTCGCTCTGGCCTTGATTGTTGGCGGTGTTTGCCAGCTCGAAGACGAGATTTCTCCTTTCGCCATGCCTCTCGGGCATTCTTGCCAGCCTCAATGTCTGCCTGGAAACGTCTGCTGCGAGAACGGCGGACATCTTGGCCTTGTGCTTTTGCCTTCTCGGATTGAGCCTGTAGTTCTTGCCGTGACTTGCGCAAAGACTCAAGCTCCTCCAGGTCGCCATCTTCCTCTGCCTTTGCCATGGCCACGCGAAGGTCCTGCATGCAGCTTGCCATTTGACTGGACAGAGCCCTGGTGGCCATTCGCAGTCCAGTGGGCGCGCTGCTTGCAGAGTTGTCGCCGTAGACCTTGTTAGAGGCTGGGCAGGTACTCACGTATTGGCTGGCGAGCGGGGTGGAACTGGAGGATGGCTCGGACTGAAGCAGTCCTAAGCCACAAAGCTTTTCCAAAGCCGAGCCAGTGGGAAGACTTTCTTTCCACAGGCAGTCTTCGTAGTAGTCGGCCTCATCCGGATCTTCAGCTAATTCCACGGCCTTGTTCAGCATGGACTTCTCCTCAGCTGTCAGGACGGAAAGGAAGCCGATGTCTGCAAATTCTTCTGCGTCCTCTTGCTCTCCTTCTGGCTCCTCATTCTCTTCTTCCCCGCCATCCAGCTCTGCAGCGGATCCTTTCTTGCCGCCACCCTTGCCGCGACCTTTCCCACGGCCCTTGGGCGGTGGTTTCTTCCTCCCTTCAGCCTTGAGTTGCCTGCAGTCACGCTTGAAGTGACCAGGCTTGCCACAGTGGTGGCACAAGTCCTCTTTGGTGGCAGCACGTTTCCCTTTTCCAGAACCTTTTGTCAGCGCATCCACGTCCATGGGTTGGGCTCCAGAAGAGTCGTCAGCTTCTCGCTGTCGCTTCTGCTCTGCGTAGGCCAGCACCTCATTGCGTAGGAGACCATAGCTGTTCAAACGGCCCAGGTTCAAGTCCAGGTACTCCCGCAGAGCATCAGGAACCATAGCCAACAGCACCACACGTGCTTGCTCATCAGTCAAGTCGCTGCACCCTGGCCTCTTTGCGTAGTCTGACCGCAAGCTCTCCCATCTTTCAAGGGAAGGGTGGAGCTCAGAGATGTCCGTGACCTGGGATGGAGACATGATCTTCCGCAGTAGCCGCAGATTGGACAGAGGGTTGTTTGGGTTCAGCCTTGCAGACAGTCTGCGCCATGCATCGCACCCAGATCCACGGTGTGAGTTGAAGACAATATCGCCAGGCACATCCTTTGTCAAGGAAGCTAGTGTCACTTCAAGTTGCCGGTTCAGCTGGGGAAGTGTCTCAAAACCTGGTTCTGCAGCCTTTGCTGTGAGCACTGCTTGGTCGATGGTGGCCGTTTCAGCTTCGCACCATCTCAGCACTTGAGCTCCATTTTCCCACTGGGAGGCCAGCCACAGTTCGTACTTGTAGCTCCACTGCCGCCAAGTTGACGTAGCTTGGTCAAGGTTCCCACCAAGAGACTCTGGGCGACCAACTGCCTTCAAGTCCACTAAGCCCCGGGGATGCGCAGGAGCCTGCCGCTCTACTAGTCTGGCCAGGTTATCCAGCTGCGCCTGTTGCCCCATCATGAGCTGCTGCTGTTGTTGCAACATCTGCATCAGCATCTGCTCAGCTTGGCCTGATCTGCTGCCTCCTCCAGTGGGTGACCCCTGGCCTGATGGCGACGCCATCGTTGGCACGGATCGAAACGATCCTGTGCCGGCTCAGGAGAGCGGAGTGTCGAAGATCCTGTGGATCACTCAGCAACCAGGAGCTCGGCTACCATGAAAACCCAAACGTAGCACTAACAACCTTTTCTACCACCGTTGCACTAGTAAGCCAAAAGGGCTGGGGTGAAACCACTACAAACCAACTAGCCTAGCTCAAGCCCTTACCTGTACATGTTGAATGGGACCTCAGATCTAGACAATAATAATAACAATAATAATAGTAGTAAAGATGATAATGATAATTGATGATTTTTGTTGGAATTCTTTTAAAATTATACCTAGTAATACTGATGAGTTACAACTATGGTTATAACCAGTTACCAAGTGGGATGATCCTCCAACAACTATCCTTCCACATGAGGGTTATATCAATGATGTTGAATGTTCTGTCCATTGATATCTCAGGGGAACATGTCCCACCCCTTCTCCAGTCACATTCACATCTGAGCGGCTGTATGCTTCATACTGCGGCCACGGCCGGCCTAAGACTGCCATGTCGAAGTCCATGAAGAGTTTGCAATCCATCTCATCATCCTCTGTACATTTGTGATGAGCTGTTTGCACCTCGGCATAGCAGTTCTGGATGTTCTGGGGAAATCCCAGCTTTCAGGTTTGTGTGAAAAACTCTGCAGAAATGCATGACACCGACAGGCTGAGGAAGCAACTATCCATCTCCTCACCTGGCGAATGAGAAAGGCGCAAACCTTGCAATTTTACACATGTAGAAACAAGGCCAGAAACAAAGAAATGACGATAAATCCACTGGTAATCATCATACAAGTCACAGGACCAACCAATACCAAAAATCAAGCAAAGCGTTGCCAACTTCACCAACTTGATACCAAACTTGTAGGCAGTCCGGCCTTCATAGCTCTAAATCCTCGTTCACTGCCACCAGGTAAGGCTTCCTGGACAAAGTGGTCGAAAACATCGGCACTGTCGATCTCATTCCTCAGAATCCCACGGTAACCTCGTGTCCCCGTGATTTTTTGACACCATATTTCTGCTGATTTTTCGACAGAATCCCCTGGTATCACACAAAATCACACGGGTGTATGGATCAAGATGGTCAGACCCAAGGACCGTTTCGAAGAGCTTGTATAATATGGATGATCTGAATGAAACGTCAAAAAGAGTTTGTCATGGGGGCAGTAAGAGTAGTCCATGGGCCGCTATAGTTCAAACGATCAAGGAATAAATAGGAATAGGACTTTGTGAGTGGCAACTTGTCCATTCTGAAAATCACTGGACCGGCAACAACTCCAGCTTCAAATGTACCACTTCAAATCGCTCATCATGGGTGCTCACAGACAGACGGCAACCGCGAGATTTGGTTCTGATGTCATCTGCTGAATGTTCCAAGATGCTGCGGACTCCCAGCTTTCGGATCATAGATCACATCGTGGAAAAAGATTGCCAGGCTCACAGATGCAGCATCGGAGATCAGTTTCAAATGTTCCTGCCACTGCATTTCGTTTTTCGCTTCTTTAAACATTTTGGGGACAATTGCTAGGAAATCAGAACTGATTCATAGCTATTGAAAGTGTGTAACTACGCGTTTACCGATTCAGTCCTCAAAGAAGCCAAACATTTCATCCAAGTGAGACAGTGTGTGGTAAGCTCTCTGCGACTCTGTGTAACCTGGCAGTGCACAGGTTATGGTGGGTGGTAATCCAGTAGTGGATTCACCCAATGGGGATAGGGTTTTACCATCTATTTATGGTGATATTGGGGACGATTCAACTTCGATTTACCATAAATGGTTGGTAAATCCAATGTCATTAGAAATGGTCGGTAAATCCACTTGCCACCCATTTTACCAAACAGTGCCAACCGTTTACTAAGCGTTTACCAACCCTTTACATTATTTACCGACCATTACTTCAGCAAGGCTAAGCAACGATTCTTCAGCACGTTCCACCACTTCTGCTCCATGTCTTTGGACACACCAAGACCCTGGCAGAGCTCCTGGTCACAGACAGCCGTTGCTGGTGGAAGATTGGCGGGCGCAAGCTTGGGTGTTCTGTGAAGGAAGTGCTTGGCATCAGGGCAATACGTATGTATGTATGTATATATACATATATATTTATTTACGTATGTGTGTATGTATGCATGTGTTTATCTATGTATCTATGTATCTATGTATGTATATATATATACATATGTACGTATGTGTGTATGTATGTATGTGTTTATCTATGTATCTATGTATCTATGTATCTATGTATCTAGGTATGTGTGTATGTGTGTGTGTATGTGTGTATGTGTGTATGTGTGTATGTGTGTGTGTATGTATGTATGTATGTATGTATGTATGTATGTATGTATGTATGTATGTATGTATGTATGTATCTATCTATCTATCTATCTATGTATCTATCTATGTATGTATCTATGTATGTATCTATGTATGTATCTATGTATGTATCTATGTATGTATCTATGTATGTATCTATGTATGTATCTATGTATCTATGTATGTATCTATGTATCTATGTATCTATGTATCTATGTATCAATGTATCAATGTATCTATGTATGTATCTATGTATCTATGTATCTATGTATCTATGTATCTATGTATCAATGTATCTATGTATCTATGTATGTTTGTTATGTATGTTTGTTATGTATGTTTGTTATGGATGTATGCATGCATGCATGCATGCATGTATGTCTGTATGTGTGTGTGTGTATGTGTGTATATGTGTATATATATATATATATATGTGTATACATATGTATATGTATATGTGTAGGTACATATGTATGTATAATATATCAATATATTATATAGAATATATATATATATATCACTGCATATATATATATTATTATATATATAATAGCATATTATAATACACATATATCCGCCGACCCCGGCAGACGCAAGGGGGAGCGCGCCAGGGAATAAGACAAGCAAAGACAAGCAATGGCCAGTAGCCAGCAGCTTATATATATATATCCGCCGACCCCGGCAGACGCAAGGGGGAGCGCGCCAGGGAATAATACTTTTGATTCTTGTTTCGGACTACTACCGCTGCAGGGGTTTCAGAAGGGACGTTGGGCACTTTTTGGGCTCGATTTTGGCGCTGTTCCGTCCTTCAGGGCCACTGTGTTTCCCCGTCCGGGAGGGTGCGTTTTCAGCCTTGTTTCGGACTACTACCGCAGCAGGCGCAGCAGCAGCAGCAGGAGAAGTAAAGCAAAGACAAGCAAGTTTAGCCGCACCAGCAGCAGGAGCAGCAGCAGCAGCAGTAGCATCAGCAGACGCCAGCACCAGCATCACCAGCAGCAGCAGCAGCAGCTGCAGTACAGTAGCAGGAACAGCAAGAATAGCTGCAACAGCAGCGCAGCGGACGCCTGCACCACCACCAACAGCAGTAGCTGCAAAAATGTTGTTCTTCGGGGCAGCACACCACCAGCAGCAGCAGCCAGCAGCAGCAGCGCAGCAGCAGCAGCAGCAGCAGCAGCAGCAGCAGCAGCAGGTCAAGCCCCGGGGCAGCATGTTTTTGGAGGTCGTTCCATCCTTCAGTAGCATGGTGTTTCGGTGTGGCGAAGGGTGTGTTTTCGAGGCTTGCAGCGTTCCGTCCCTCAGGGCCAGTGTGTTTCCTTGTCCGGCAGGGTGCGTTTTGAGCCTCCGGAGGAAGAGCAGCAGCAGCAACAGGAGCAACAGGAGGGTTCTATGTCTCATTGTACAAACAGTGATATAAAAATTGGTTGAAAACTATAAAAACTTGTCCAAAACTATTGTTTTTCTAGGGTTTCAGAAGGGACGTTAGGCACTTTTTGGGCTCGATTTTGGCGCTGTTCCGTCCTTCAGGGCCACTGTGTTTCCCCGTCCGGGAGGGTGCGTTTTCAGCCTCGGGAGGAAGAGCAGCAGCAGCAACAGGAGCAACAGGAGGGTTCTATGTCTCATTGTACAAACAGTGGTATAAAAATTGGTCGAAAACTATAAAACCTTGTCCAAAACTATTGTTTTTCTAGGGTTTCAGAAGGGACGTTAGGCACTTTTTGGGCTCGATTTTGGCGCTGTTCCGTCCTTCAGGGCCACTGTGTTTCCCCGTCCGGGAGGGTGCGTTTTCAGTCTCGGGAGGAAGAGCTGCAGCAGTACAAACAGTGGTATAAAAATTGGTCGAAAACTAAAAACTTGTCCAAAACTATTGTTTTTCTACGGTTTCAGAAGGGACGTTAGGCAGTTTTTGGTGTCGATTTTGGCGCTGTTCCGTCCTTCAGGGCCACTGTGTTTCCCGTCCGGCAGGGTGCGTTTTCAGTCTCGGGAGGAAGAGCAACGGGAGCAGCAGGAGGGTTCTATATCTTATTATACAAACAGTGGTATAACAATTGGTCGAAAACTGAAAATAATCATAAAAACTTGTCCAAAACTATTGTTTTTCTAGGGTTTCAGAAGGGACGTTAGGCAGTTTTTGGGGTCGATTTTGGCGCTGTTCCGTTCCTCAGGGCCACTGTGTTTCCCTGTCCGGCAGGGTGCGTTTTGAGCCTCGGGAGGAAGAGCAGCAGCAGCAACACGAGCAACAGAGGGTTCTATGTCTCATTGTACAAACAGTGGTATAAAAATTGGTCGAAAACTATAAAAACTTGTCCAAAACTATTGTTTTTCTAGGGTTTCAGAAGGGACGTTAGGCACTTTTTGGGCTCGATTTTGGCGCTGTTCCGTCCTTCAGGGCCACTGTGTTTCCCCGTCCGGGAGGGTGCGTTTTCAGCCTCGGGAGGAAGAGCAGCAGCAGCAGCAACAGGAGCAACAGGAGGGTTCTATGTCTCACTGTACCAACAGTGGTATAAAAATTGGTCGAAAACTATAAAAACCTTGTCCAAAACTATTGTTTTTCTAGGGTTTCAGAAGGCACGTTAGGCACTTTTTGGGCTCGATTTGGCGCTGGTCCGTCCTTCAGGGACACTGTGTTTCCCTGTCCGGGAGGGTGCGTTTTCAGCCTCGGGAGGAAGAGCAGCAGCAGCAACAGGAGCAGCAGGAGGGTTCTATGTCTCATTGTACAAACAGTGGTATAAAAATTGGTTGAAAACTATAAAAACTTGTCCAAAACTATTGTTTTTCTAGGGTTTCAGAAGGGACGTTAGGGACTTTTTGGGCTCGATTTTGGCGCTGTTCCGTCCTTCAGGGCCACTGTGTTTCCCTGTCCGGGAGGGTGCGTTTTGAGCCTCGGGAGGAAGAGCAGCAGCAGCAACAGGAGCAACAGGAGGGTTCTATGTCTCATTGTACAAACAGTGGTATAAAAATTGGTTGAAAACTATAAAAACTTGTCCAAAACTACTATTGTTTTTCTAGGGTTTCAGAAGGGGCGTTAGGCACTTTTTGGGCTCGATTTTGGCGCTGTTCCGTCCTTCAGGGCCACTGTGTTTCCCCGTCCGGCAGGGTGTGTTTTCAGCCTCGGGAGGAAGAGCAGCAGCAGCAACAGGAGCAGCAGGAGGGTTCTATGTCTCATTTTACAAACAGTGGTACAAAAACTGGTTGAAAACTATCAGCAGCAGCAGCAGCAGGGGTCAAAAATAGAGTTTCATTTAGGATTTCATTCATGAGGGGTCAAAAAAACACGGGGGAGGTCAAAAAACAAGGTGGGGGATCAAAAAAAACAAGGGCCCCGTATACTTTCATAAAATATCATGCACCTGTGCGGCGCAACCATGCACCTGTGCAGCGCAACACTAGCTGTATAATAATAGGGCCAAAAATATCGTATATATACATATATACATATGTATATATATATTGTGATTTCAGCCTGCCGTTTACCATTCCATTCTCCCTGGGTGCCATTATCCATAATGCATGAGAGATCACGGAGTGACCAGGGCGTATCCATTCCTGCAGCCGCTGGGCGCAAAGCTGAGGGCTAAGGTGGCTGGGAGCCCCTTCGACCGCGGACGGTCGCGTTGCAGCCATTGGATAAAACAAAGCGCGAGGACGTGCTTCTCTTGGGGCTCAGGTGGGCCATAGGATTCATTTTGGAGGAGGACAAAGGGCTACCAGTGTGCAATACTCACATTGGTAGCGGAGCTGTGTGCAGCCAGCTCGCTACAACAAGTCTTGGTGTCTGGAAGCTGTAGATCCAGGGATTGACAATGGATGGTTCAGGAGAGCAGACTGGTGGCCCAACCTCCACTTCGTCAGGAACATCCTCAGGAGGACTGTCTCATTTGCCTTGGAGTCAAATTCCAATTTTTCGCCCAGGCGAAACAGACATTCATGAATACTCACGAAAACTGGAGTTTCTAGCTGGATTATGGCCAGTGGAACATATCGCACTTCTAGCTCCTCGAGCAGCCATGATGTGTGAGGGCAGCGCATTTCAGAGAGTCATGAGAATCGATGCCTCAAAGCTGAAAACCAATTCAGTTGAAGGGGTGAAGGCCCTAGTCAAAGCCTTAGGTGGCATCTGGGGCAAGACAAATCTGGAAGATCGTTTTGAAAAGTTCGAACGTGCTGTCTATACCACGGTGCAACGTGGAGATGAAACCCATGAGTCATATCTAGCTCGACACGATCATCAATTTGAGTCCTTGCTGAGTTCTGGTGTTTCCATGGAACAACTCAGAGCCTATGTTTTGCTTCGCAATTCAGGGTTAGCCTCCGAGGACAAGAAACGGTTGATCATTGATTCTGCAGGAACGTTAGAATATTCAGAAGTTGTCAAGTCTTTGAAGCTGCTTGGATCGAAGTTCTTTCAGGAAGTTCATGCTGGAAACAAGAACCCATCTCGAAGTCGTACGTATGATATCAACATGGCCATGGAGGATGAGGTTTACATGAATCCCAGTGGAAGTTCTAGCCATGAGGAACCGATCTTCGTCAGTGAAACTGATGAAAGCTTCATCGAAGCTTTGGCTGAAGAGGGCGACCCTGATGCTCTCGTATGCCAACAGTTTGAAGATGCTGTGCTGGAAGTGTTACAAAATGACACTGAGACTGCCAGCTGCTATCTCACCTACACAGAGGCCCGCCAGAGGCTTTCAGATCGCAATCGAAACCGTGGATTTTGGAGCCCCGGGCCATCAAAGTCCAATGCCAAAGGTAACAAAGGTCGTGGAAAAGGAAAGTTCACGCCTCGCCCGAGGCGATCTCTGGCCTCTCGCATTTTGGAATCAGAGTGCAGACGCTGTGGCCAGAAAGGCCATTGGAAAGCAGAATGCCCACTTCGCCTTTCAGGAGCCAATTCCAATGCATCCGGCCAGACCAAGGAGAACTCCACGTTCATGACCATGACTATGACCCCTGAAGCCAACGCAGTGGATGGCAGTGACATGATTCCCATGGATGAGTTGAATGTTGCTTCGCCTCAGGGAGATAAGTTTTGGGATAACGGAGTTCAGGAATGTTTTATGATGATCGATAAAGGGGATAATCACGAGAACATGTCTCAGCGTTTCCGACGCATGTCGCAAAGGTTGATGCCCATGATCAAGCAACGCCTGATGCCTGACAGTAGCCCTCAGCCTGTGCCAAGATTCGCTGAAACCAGCAATGCCAAGGAAGTCCAACCAGAGAATGTTTTCTTTGCCAGCCACGGGTCATACGGAATAGTTGACTTAGGAGCCAGTCAGTCAGTCATTGGTCAACGTCAGCTTGCACAAGTGTTGGCCTCTTTTCAGCCTGAGATCCGTGCCCAGATCCGTGAAACTAGCTGTGATACAGTGTTCAGGTTCGGTAATAGCAGTACAGTGCACTGTCGGAAAGCCTTGTTGATTCCCTTGGGACGATGGTTTGTCAAGTTGTGCATCGTGCCATCTGATACTCCATTTTTGCTTTCAAACAATATGTTTCGAACCTTGGGTGCACAAATCAATACTGCCACGGACCGAGTTTTCCTGCCAGGTGTGAACATCAGCATGGATCTTGTGTTGACCGAGAAAAAGCTGTATCTGTTGGATTTTGGAAAGTTGGTAAACATGTCTTTCAAACATGGTGCGCCCCTTCAGAAACCGATTCAACCACAGATCAGTAACATCATGTTAGTAGCCAACACTCATGAAGATGAAGGAGAGAAAACCCTGACTCTGACCGATCACGCTCAGCCAATCATGCCTTGTCACACGAAAGTGCCTGAGATTTCGTCCTGTCCGCCAGCAGGCAAGGATCAGATTGCTGTAGAGTTTCCCGAGACGTTAGATCCGCTCAAAACTTTGCCCAATGTCGTCGTCCCACAGTGTGTGTCCGACCAAAGGGAACTTGGCCGACCGTTTCCGCCGTGTGATGGAGACGTCGCAAGGGAGCCAAGAGGAACCAGATTACACCAAGATGACACTGGAAGAACTGGGGCAAAGTGTGATCACGTTTGGGGAGGCCAAGAAGGGTCAGACTTACGAGAAGGTGCTTCAAGGAGATCAGAGCTATGTGACATGGTTCACCACCAAGTTTGCACACAGCCAGAAGTACCATCACCGCCGATTCCTGTTCTATGTCCAAAAGTTTGTGGAACAGGCGGAGACCATTCAGGTGACTGCCCAACCCAAGAATCGCCCAGCTCCCAAGAGCAATCCTCACATGATGGTTCACCTCATCGACGAGGACACGCCAGTCCCAGAAGTGTCGGACGAAGAGAACTCTATGTGGGACATCATCGAGGAACAACGTCAACAGATCAGTCAACTGGAAAGCCATCAGAGTCAGAGGATCAACAGCTTGGAGGTGGCAATGGGGCAGATCGTTGGGCAACTTCAGGAACTGACTCGACACCTGAAGGGCGCCGAAGAGCAGTAGAATCAGCGGCAGTGACACCGATGTGCAACTCAAACACTGCTGGCAATTTGCCCTCTCATGACGTTCCCTCTAGAAACCCTGAAGTGGAAGAATGCATTGACGTTGAGTTTTTTCAGGATTGTTTCATGTCCAATCACATGCCTGATAACCATATTCGTCAGGAGATGTGGTCTTACTGGTGTGAGAGATTTCATGTTTCTAAACTTCAACAAGTTCAACAGCATTTTTCAAGACCAGGAATCGATGTACTTGAGGTTTACTGTTCGCAAGATAGCCAGCTGACTCACCAGTGTTTGAGCCAGGGATTGACAGCTGCCCGCTTCAGCCGCAAGCAAGGTGACCTCAACACCATCACTGGACGTCACATGTTATATGACATGATATGGCAACTTCGACCAAAGCACGTATGGGTCGCACCCACATGTAAACCATGGTGTTGTTGGAGCCGCTTGAACGCTGCCAAGTCTGAAACCCTTGCACAGCGGATCGATCAGGAACGCCGGAGTGAGAATGTCCATCTTCTTCTCTGCGATGCACTGCTTCATTTGCAGCTGTGGCGTGCCAATGATTGTCATTTTCACCTTGAACAACCACAGGGTTCAGAACTGATTCATCAACGAGAAATGCACCAAGTGATGTTACACACCTTCCGAGCCATTTGTGACATGTGTAATGCGGGGAAATTACAACACCCTGAAACCGGGAACCCACTGCGAAAGAGGACTCAAATCCTTACCACATCACAAATCATGTATCATGCTTTGAAAAAACTGCAGTGCCTAGGTGACCATGCCCATGACGCCATTCAAGGTAGTTGCAAACCCCATGGATTTTCTCGCATGCCATTGACCCGATATACTGAACTGTATACCGCCACTTTTGGTCGCAAAGTGAGCCGTGTCATCCGATGTAGTTTGCAAGCCCAAGAAAAACAAGGTGTGCCTCTGCAGAGCGAAGACTCAGCAGTTTTGCAGGCCATCGTCTGTGCTGCCCGGAACGAAGATTCCGAAATTAAGGTTGATGAACCGGCTGGCAAACGACGCCGACTTGGGACCAAATCGAAGCCTGAGGAACTCTTTGTCCCGGATGATCAACAGAAAGCACTTGCCGAGACTATCAAGTTGATTGAGAATCAAACACCACGGGTAGGCAAACAGATCTTTCAAGATGGAGATGTAATCGTTCAAGTTCAAGCCCTATTCCCCGAAATGAATGTCAAGGTAGTCGAATCATGTCGAGGTGTGGATCGCAAAAGGGAACTTCCAATTCCGGCTCCTGCTCATTTGTTGCCTTTTCGTCGAACGTTTGGGAAAGACCGACAGGAGCAAAAGATATATTGCGATTCTGAATGGGAACGATGGGACAAACTTTCCAAAAGACAGATTCGCAGAGCCGGGATTCCATCCAAGATTGCCATTACTGTATTTGCTTCACCCAAGATCACTGAAGGGAATTTGGAACAAGCTATCAGTAGCAATGTAGGAGTCCCTAAGGTACAACACGAACGACCACCAGTGGAAACAGACATGCCAGTGAAGAAGGTCCGTTTTGCCGAACCTCCCACAGATAAATCACCTGTAGATGCCATCGAACTCCAGGAGGAACAGACTGTACCAGAGGAACTTACGTGTCCCAAGTCACAACTGGAACAAAAGTCAGTTCCAACGCATGGCCCTATGTTCCGTGGACTGCCTCAACCGTTGCAACAAATGATCATCAAGGTGCATAAGAATCTTGGCCACCCTGACATCCGTCAGCTGCAGCAGGCCCTGAAGAGAAACGGCTGGTCTGATGTCATTATCCAAGCTGTTCAAGATTTTCAATGTGATGTGTGTTTCGAGAAATCTCAACCAAAAGCACCACGACCAGCACACATACATGCACCTCGCGAGTTCAACGACTTGGTTGTGTTCGATGGCGTAGATTGGTCAGATGGACAAGGGAACAAATACACTTTTGTACATTTTCTTGACACTGCCACCAATTTTCAAATAGCCGTACCATTTTTTCGACAGTCCACTGAAGAGTTCATGGAATGTTTTCGAAACACATGGATGCGATGGGCAGGGGCCCCCCGAGAGGTCATGTTCGACAGTCAAACTGGTTTTAACAGCGAACAGTTCGGCCGTTTTCTCCAGGAACATAGCATCCGTAGCCATGTCATTCCAACAGGGGCACATTGGCAGATGGGACGCTGTGAACGGCACGGAGGCATTTTGCTTCGGATGTTAGACAAATTCCATGTCGACCAACCTATAGCTAACTGGCAGGACTTTGAAAGAGCACTGCAAATGCTATGTAATGCCAAGAACAGTTTGTCCAGACATGCCGGTTTCACCCCGGAAATTTTGGTTTTGGGGAAAAGTCAACATGTTCCAGGTAGTAACACTGATGACACCGATAGCGCTGGTTTTTTGGGTTTGGATGATCCGTCAGCCGACGGCAGCCGATTTGCCCAACAATTAGCCAAACGTGAAGCAGCCAGAATTGCATTTATCAAGGCAGACCACTGCCAAGCCTTGCGAAAAGCCATGCACGCTCGATCACGGCCTGATCGTATGCAGTTTGCTATCGGAGACCATGTCATGTACTGGAGACAAGGCAAAGGTGCAGAACCTGGGTCTTGGTATGGGCCGGCCCGGATAATCATGCTTGAACAACCCAATACTGTTTGGATCAGCCACATGACCAGACTTTACCGTTGTGCTCCAGAACATGTTCGGTCCGTTTCCTCTAGAGAAATGTCGCAGGGCCTTGAGCCAAGTGGAGACGTGCCTGATATGACATCAGGAGTGGTACAATTCCGAAACCTTCACAATCAGACCTCAGTGCCATCGAGAAGTGTGATCACCCCAAGGGTTGATACTGTGATGACTGATGACAGAAATTCCCATGAACATGACCCACCATCCGAGCATGCCAGTTCCAGCCCTGGTATTCAGCCAGATGCTGAACCTGAGACCATCTCATCACCCAACACAGCCAGCCATGACAGTACCACTCATAATCCCCATTTCAATAACCCTGAAGAGAATAACCCTCACCACACTGTAACACCTTCCTTAACTCAAGCCATCAATACCCCAGTGCCAGACAATGATGAAGGGTTGATTGTGGCGATGGAAATCGATCAATGGGAAATCCAAGGAGATCTCCTCATACGCCACCACAAGCGACCAAGACTGAATCGTTTCTTTCCCACTGATTGTTCTGACATGCCAGTGAGCCCACAAGATATTTCTCAACAGAGATCTACCGAAGGACGATATCGTGACGGGTCAAGTTTTTGCCAACATGACGTATGGAAGGATAATCCCGCAGCACACTGCTCACAACCCGATGTGTGGACAGGAAAGACAATCTTTCAACTGAAAAATTCTCCTACGGAAACCATCAATATGACCAGTCAACAGGATGTTCAACACAATGTCACTTCATTTGAAATTCTACTTACCACTGAAGATTTGAAACAATGTGCACAAAAGAACTACAAACAACAAGAGGTTTTTCTGGCATCCACCGCCAAGAAACAAAGAGCTGAAGTCAAAATGCATCAGCTAACTCCCCAAGAAAAGGAGTTATTCAAAAAGGCCAAGATCAAGGAGATTGAATCATGGTTAGCTACCGACACTGTTAGGAAAATCACCCGAAGTGCCATCCCTGAAGATCAATTGCTCAGAACTCGTTGGGTCCTTACGTGGAAAAGCATTGATGCCATTGAGCAACAAGAACTCGGCATGACAAAGAAACCAAAAGCCAGGTTGGTCATTCTGGGTTTTGAGGATCCATTCATAGACACATTGGAACGAGACAGTCCGACGCTTGGCCGTGACAGTAGGATGTTGGCCCTCCAGGTCATTGCCAGCCATCAGTGGCAAGTGCGGTCTTTCGACATTCGCACGGCATTCTTACGAGGATCTCGCCAAGACGGAAGAGTCCTGGGAATTGAACCCCCAGAAGAAATGAGGGAACTTATGGGATTGGACCATCAACATGTCTGCGAATTACTGAAAGGGGCATATGGCCTCATCAATGCACCACTTTTGTGGTATCTGGAACTGAAAGCCGCTTTGTTGTCCCTGAATTTTGTGATTTCTCCTTTTGATCCATGTACGTTTGTGTTGCCCAAGCAATCTACTACTGTTCAACCTGGAGGGCAATTTGAAGAAACAAGTGGTATTCATGGTATTCTTGGTGTCCACGTCGATGATGGTATAGGAGGTGGTGACAGAGTTTTTCAGGAAGCCATAGCGAAACTGGAAGCCAGATTTCCTTTCGGGAACAAGCGACATGGTTCCTTCGTATTCACTGGAATTCAAGTTGATCAACAGGCCAATGGCGACATCGTTTTGAGTCAAAAAGAATACATACAAGATATTCCTAGCATCTCAGTTTCCAAAGACCGAAGAAATCAACCAACATCACCTATCACTAAAGAAGAACTTCAGAGCTTTCGTGGACTTATTGGAAGTCTACAGTTCGCTGCCACCAACACCAGACCAGACATTTCATGCAAACTCAGTCTTTTACAAGCCAAAGTTTCCAATGCCACTGTTTCTGATTTGCTACAAGGTAATCGCATTCTCGAAGAAGCCAAAAAGCACAGCACCACAAGTATCCGAATCCAATCAATTCCAGTTCCAGATGTTCACTTCCTTTCGTTTTCCGATGCTGCTTTCGCTACAAGAGAGAAGGCCAACTCCCAAAAAGGATGTCTAATTCTGGCAACCACCAAGCAAATCAATGAGGTGCAACCAGCCAAGGTTAGTCCCATAACATGGTTCTCCAAGAAAATCGCACGAGTAGTTGCCAGTACTCTTGCATCTGAGACCTATGCGTTGTCAGGAGCCTTGGATTTACTCAGCTGGACACGTATCCATTGGGCATGGTTAGTGGACCCCTCACTGAATTGGCAAAACCCTGAAGAAACATTAGCATCCCTTCCGAAAGCCTTCGCAGTTGTTGATTGTAAGTCATTGTACGACCTTTTGCAGAAAACATCGATTCCCCAATGCAGTGAGTACAGAACCTTACTGGAAGCTTTGGTGATCCGTGATAGACTGCGTGAAGGTGTCACAGTGATGCGCTGACCAAAGACATGGACGCTACCACTCTGCGTAACTTCCTGATGAGAGGTCGTTGTATTTTGTATGATGTGGAAGATATACTAAAACAACGTTCAGACAAGAAGCTGCGAAATGAATGGTACCAGCGTTCAACCGCCGATGATGCCCACTGCAATCTATGCCACTGCCATGAGCTCCAAAAATAAAGATAGTTAATAGTTTTTTTAGGAGTGTGATTTCAGCCTGCCGTTTACCATTCCATTCTCCCTGGGTGCCATTATCCATAATGCATGAGAGATCACGGAGTGACCAGGGCGTATCCATTCCTGCAGCCGCTGGGCGCAAAGCTGAGGGCTAAGGTGGCTGGGAGCCCCTTCGACCGCGGACGGTCGCGTTGCAGCCATTGGATAAAACAAAGCGCGAGGACGTGCTTCTCTTGGGGCTCAGGTGGGCCATAGGATTCATTTTGGAGGAGGACAAAGGGCTACCAGTGTGCAATACTCACAATATATATATATATAACTATTATACAGTTACTTAGATCCATGAACCCAGAAAAACATAGGATCATAATATTAACATACACCCAAATGAAAAACCCATTTTCAAATACAAGTTCCAACCTATCAAATATATTTCACAACAATATACATAGGAAAAAGGGCGAAAGCCTCAAGGTGCGAAGCACCAAAAAGTTTTTTCCGGGGTTGGCGGCAGGGGCGGCAGCCCTTAATATAATATAATGTCTCTTAGTACACATTGTATTGTGTATATATATATATCCCATCTACTCAGCGCAACCATATCCTCCAGACAAATCTTCCAGTAAGTTTCTTCTCTTTGTGTTGATTCAGCTCTGAATTGCTGTAAGATTCTCGTCTGACAGCAGACCTCCCATCTCAGCTTCAATCCACTTTCCGACATGGCTGGGCGCTGGAGCCAGAAATAGCTGGTACTGTATATGCTGGTATAAATGTCATAGAAACTCTCAACCATGCCCAAAATAGGGTAATTACCCCATAACTCAATGAGTTATCATAATGTTCCTCATTTGAATTGAATTGTATATTTGGAATGTACCGCATTTCCAGACACAAAACATATATTAGTTGTTGGTTATATATCCAAATAGAATTGAATCCCCATAAATGTTTGGCTTCCCTCCATTTCTGTTGATTAAATCCCCAAACATAGGAACAAAAACACGCGGAAGAAACACCCTTTCGATGGCGTCGGGCGACATTTCTCAGAAACATGGCAGGCATGGCTTGGTTGGCGTGGGCGGCAGATTGTCTAGCACGGCCTGGTGTGGCTTGAACTGTCTCGAAGTTGGGAACGCCCTACATTCGACCCTGGTTTCTGCTTCTCAAATATTGGGGAAAAAAACATACACCCATAGAGTTAGTATAGTTTACTCCTGGATGTTTCTTTTTTGGTTTCCTCCATGTTACAATGGCCTTTTAAATCCGCCAAAAACATCCGGGGCCCGCCTGGTGCAGACTCATAGTGACCTGGGGCAGCTGGAGGCTGCATTCCTGCACTGCGTTCTCGAAGCCCAGGAAGCCTCACGGACAGCGCTTGGTTTGGGAATAAATCGATGACTTTACACTGGAAAGATATGGAAAGTCTCCTAAATTTGGGGTACCCCGACTTTTCCGATTTTCAGCAGGTTCTTACCCCAACCTTTGATGAATAGAATAAGCATGGTATATGAATTTTGGAAGGCTCTAGTTGGACCTCCATCAAGTGCCAAAAAAATCAAAAAAAGCAGCTAGGGGAACTGAGAGAACGGCTGTTCTTGAGAATCGAAGAGTAGATTCTCTCGACAGTGTCTCCAGCTGGGAACGTGATTCCAACGCAAGCCTCGGCCAGAGAGGAGCAATCCGTGGTCCAGAATGCGAATTGATCTTCAGATATGGGGATGGGTCAAAACCCTGGTACCTAGTGAACCCCAAAATAGCTGGTAAATGGATGTTCATCCCACTAAAAATGTATCTATAGGTATTGACCCATACCCATATCTTAAGATACCTTAATATACCTTACATGGCTTATTGCTTCATGTTCCAAACATCCCTTAGCTCCAGATTCACTTTCTGCAACGCTGCCTGTCCATCCGTAAGCCCGCGACATACAACGACACCACTCGAGGATCGATCGTGTTTCGGCCAGCACCCGGGGGCTGCATTCCAGACACAAATTGGCAATCCTCCAAATGATGTGGCAGCTGTATGACGCCAAAATAAGATCAAACAAGCCGTGAGTATCCATTGATGAGACAATATGGGTATGGGTGGAACTGATTGACCCACAAAATCGATGGTGCAGTCAATCAGATACCGCTATCCATTGATTACGAAAATCAAACTACAATTCCAATCCATTGATACAACTAATTATAAAATATTACGTAGGTAAATATATAATTATATATTATATTATGTTATATTATATTATATATAATTATATATTATATATAATTATATACACATATTTAAAAATGGTAGTATTACTAAACATCATCCATTTTGTGGGTCCATTGGAACCCCGGTAGCCCGGTTCAAGGGTCGCGTCCTGGATGATGATCTTGTCCAAATCGCCACCCCGTTCGTACATGAACATTCCTGGCCATGGTGCCATGGTGCCATGGTCAGACTCAAGGGGATCAAAATGGTCAAAAGCGGTCAGACTCAAGGGGATCAAAGAGATGAAAGATGCCCATGGTCATAGCTTCCCGACAGATTAAAACCGGCCAATTCCAGAAGCTATGCCAAGATATGCCAAGCAACTCTCCATCAAGAACTTCAATAGCGCCAAGGGCTGCTGCGTGCCGTAGAGATCCTCAAAGCCCAAAACTTGGTACTTTGGAAATCCCATCGTTTTTGTTGTTGCCGATAGTTATAGATGGAAGTTGATGTTTGATAGTTGTGCTTATTTCACTGATAAAAATTGATGTGTTATGTTTATTGACAATTGTCTAGTTTTGCATTGGACTTGTTGTTTGTTCTGTTGGTTTGTGCTGCTTGTTATGTTCACTTCCCCACACCTTGGCGGATAGTCAGCAAACCACAGTCCAAAAGCGCGGCGCCAAGTCTCAATCTTGGGCATCGAGAGGTCATCGATGAAAATTCGCAGCTTCTTGCCCTGGCAATTTCCATTGATTTCTTGGATATTCTGGCGATGTTTTCTAATCATAATGTGTGTAAAACAATAATTTTTATTATCCCCCAGTCATCACCATCAATAGGTGGTATAAACCATTCCCAAATGGGTAGTTTATGGCATTGTTTTAACCACATTAGAGGTTTATGCCACGATTTTTTGAGTACATGGTGAAGCCAGTGGTGTCGTCTGCAATTTTGGAGGGTTGATACCCATGGTGAGTCAAGATGCTGTGAAGCCAGAGAAGCCACCCTGCCTGATCGGGGCCGAAGATACGCCCAGTGCGTTTGGAGATGTTGTCCTAGCAAGATTTCAAGTCACGCTTCAAGTCGATCGAAATGGTATATCAATACATACATACATGCATTGAATCAAATTACATTACATGACGTGACATTGCCTTATCTTCCTTTGCCTTGCATTGCATTACGCTACATTGCATTACATTTCACTACATACATATATATATATATACATACATACATACATATATATATATATACTATGTATGGAGATTTGCATGGATATCCTGCTCAGATAGTGTCAAAAACGAAGTAATCAACAGACATGTCATCAGAACAACTCTGAAACCTTCGCCAATGTCAGCGTCCTCCATGGTCCTCTGGAAATCAAGGCTGCCTCACAGGCAAGACTTTCAATGGAATGATAAAGGCAATGTGGCGTCACAGTTCCACAGTTCCCACCTCAAAACCTTCGAAGATATTAAGGCTATGACTTGTTCTGGAGGAGTAGTTGATGTTCAGAATGACAGACAAGTCTGACGGAAAGCTCTCCAAGGTATTCTGCATTGTAACCTGACACGCTGGCCAAAGCTGGCAGCGTGTTGTCTGATCGCACAAAGAATGTTTGCAACTTTAATTGGGTTGGTCCAAAAATTGGCTACAGAAAATCCCCCAAATTGCCATTTTAGTGGGGAAAACATAGGAACAATAAACTATTGGATTTTAGGGGACGCCATTTTTGGACAAAGCCACTTTTGCCGATGCAACCAAGCCACTGATTTTGCAGTTCCACTTTCTCCGATGAAGAGCACAGGCTGACTCATGCTCAAGAACTGCTTGACCTTTTTTCGCCGGCACCAGCATTCATGGAGAATGATGGAAAATGAGGACTCAAAAATCGGGATTTTATCGTCAAATATGATGTTCAAATATGTTCCATGGATCGGTTTAAGGGAAGATGCATAGGAAACCCGCCAATTTTTACCCCAAATCCAGGGTGATCCGTAGCCAATTTTCCCAGCCCAGTAGCCAGGTAGGAGTAGCGTGTCGTGTCGATGGTCGGCACAAAGATCTTGTTGAAGTCAAGGCCAGGTGGAGGAGCAAATGGCTGGCAGACGGCAAATGGCAGACATTGATCAAACATGGAACTCAGGAGCTACTCACTAGAGACTTGGGTTCCTCCAAAAATCGGGTTCCAAAAATTCCATGGTTACTCTTCATGTTCCCATGTTTATATATATATATATATGTATATATATGTTCCGTATTCAACTTGCCATTTTTGGGGTATCTCCCACCTTTGGACAAGCGCACCTCCATGAGATCCTCCCAGGAGGTCCAACGGCCTTGCTCCAAATCAAAGTAGGAATCCTCAGACGCCGTGGATCCCTCAAACCGATGAGTGGTTGATTAGTTCCACACATCATCATAATCCGCCGACCCCGGCCGACGCAAGGGGGAGCGCGTAAGGGAAGAAGATGGAAGAAAAGGACTTGCAGCAGCCAGCAGGCATGTTTGCCTCAGAGGCAGCAGCAGCAGCAGCAGCATTGAGCAAGAGGAACAGCAACAGAAATAGCAACAGCAACAGCAGCAGCAACAACAACAACAACAACAAGAACAACAACAACAACAACAAGAACAACAACAAGAACAACAACAATAACAACAACAACAACACCAACACCAACACCAACAACAACAACAACAACAACACAACAACAAAAACAACAACAACAACAACAACAAAAACAAAAACAACAACAAAAACAACAACAACAACCACAACCACAACAACAACAACAACAACAACAACAACAACAACAACAACAACTGCAACTGTTTTGCTGTGGCGAGGGGTCCGTTCTGGAAGCCTGATGCTTGCAGCTTGGAGCCACCAAACGTGAATAAGTTTGAGCACGGTTTCGGCACGCAATTAGGTGCTGTTTTGCTGTGGCGGAGGGTCCGTTCTAGAGGCTTCATGCTTGCAGCTTGGAGCCACCAAACAACAACTGCAGGAGGCAGACAAAAGACATGTTTTCTTGGAATTCAGAAGGGACGTTGGGGAGTTTTTGTGGATAAGCTTGCACAACGTTTCGGCACGCAATTAGGTGCTGTTTTGCTGTGGCGAAGGGTCCGTTCTGGAGGCCTGATGCTTGCAGCTTGGAGCCACCAAACAACAGCTGCAGGAGGTAGAAAAGAGAAACTTGTCTAGGAATTGCGAAGGGTCGTGAGGGAATTTTTGCGGGTAAGTTTAAGCCAGCACTATGGCGAAGAGTCCGTTCTGGAGGCCTGATGTGCTTGCAGCTTGGAGCCACCAAACAACAGCTGCAGGAGGCAGAAAAAAGAGACATTTTTTCTAGGAATTCAGAAGGGACGTTAGGGAGTTTTTCTGGATAAGTTTGAACACGGTTTCGGCACGCAATTAGGTGCTGTTTTGCTGTGGCGAGGGGTCCGTTCTGGAAGCCTGATGCTTGCAGCTTGGAGCCACCAGACGTGAATAAGTTTGAACACGGTTTCGGTACGCAATTAGGTGCTGTTTTGCTGTGGCGAAGGATCCGTTCTGGAGGCTTGATGCTTGCAGCTTGGAGCCACCAAACAACAGGAGGCAGAAAAAAGACATTTTGTCTAGGAATTCAGAAGGGACGTTAAGGATATTTTGTCGATAAGTTTGAAAATTCGGTGCTGCTTTGCTGTGGTGAAGTGTCCGTTCTGGAGGCCTGATGCTTGCAGCTTAGAGCCACCAAATCCGCCGACCCCGGCTGCGCAAGGGGGAGCGCGCCAGGGAATAAGACAAGAATTTGCCACCGCCAGCTACTACTACTACTGCTACTACTACTACCACCACCACCACCACGACTACTACTACTACTACTCCTCCTCCTGCTGCTGCTGCTGAGCAGCCACCAGCAGCAGCAGCATGGCAGACCAGCAGAAGTCAAATCCGCCGACCCCGGCCGACGGCAAGGGGGAGCGCGTCAGGGCAGAGAGGTTGGGGACAACAAGAAATACAACAACGGTTCTTGGGAAGCTTTCCAAAGTAGCTGAACAGCAACAGCAGCAAGCAGCAGGAGGAGGAGGAGATCTAGTGAGATTTCTAGTAGGATTTCAGAAGGGACGTTTCGGCCTCCGGGGAACCGGTTATTGCGACTGATTTTGCGTCATTTTCGGCACGAAATTTGGTGGTGTTTTGCTGTTTCGGCTGTGTTTCGAAAAAGGTGTCTGGCTGCTGGTTTCTGGCTTTATTAGAGGCAGCAGCAGCAGTCAAAATTGGAGATCAAAATTGGACAAAATTGGCTTTCTAGTAGGGATTTCAGAAGGGACGTTTCGGCCTCCGGGGAACCGGTTATTGCGACTGATTTTGCGTCATTTTCGGCACGAAATTAGGTGGTGTTTTGCTGTTTCGGCTGTGTTTCGAAAAAGGTGTCTGGCTGCTGGTTTCTGGCTTTATTAGAGGCAGCAGCAGCAGTCAAAATTGGAGATCAAAATTGGACAAAATTGGCTTTCTAGTAGGGATTTCAGAAGGGACGTTTCGGCCTCCGGGGAACCGGTTATTGCGACTGATTTTGCGTCATTTTCGGCACGAAATTAGGTGGTGTTTTGCTGTTTCGGCTGTGTTTCGAAAAAGGTGTCTGGCTGCTGGTTTCTGGCTTTATTAGAGGCAGCAGCAGCAATCAAAATTGGAGATCAAAATTGGACAAAATTGGCTTTCTAGTAGGGTTTCAGAAGGGACGTTTCGGCCTCCGGGGAACCGGTTATTGCGACTGATTTTGCGTCATTTTCGGCACGAAATTAGGTGGTGTTTTGCTGTTTCGGCTGTGTTTCGAAAAAAAGGTGTCTGGCTGCTGGTTTCTGGCTTTATTAGAGGCAGCAGCAGCAGTCAAAATTGGAGATCAAAATTGGACAAAATTTGCTTTCTAGTATTTCTAGTAGGGTTTCAGAAGGGACGTTTCGGCCTCCGGGGAACCTGTTATTGCGACTGATTTTTTGCGTCATTTTCGGCACGAAATTAGGTGGTGTTTTGCTGTTTCGGCTGTGTTTCGAAAAAGGTGTCTGGCTGCTGGTTTCTTGCTTTATTAGAGGCAGCAGCAGCAGTCAAAATTGGAGATCCAAATTGGACAAAGTGGGCTTTCTAGACGGGATTTCCGAAGGGGACGTTTCGGCTCCGGGGTTTGGAGGTACGTTTATTGCGACTGATGTTTTGCGTAATTTTCGGCACGAAATTAGGTTTTGGTGTTTTGCTGTTTCGGCTGGTTTCGAAAAAGGTGTGCATGGCCATGCTGGTTTCGAGGCTTTATAGACGGCAGCAGCAAAGCAGTCAAAATTGGAGATCAAAATTGTGACAAAATTGGGCTTTATAGTAGGTTTCAGAAGGGGACGTTTCGGACTCCGGGGAGGAACGGTTATTGCAGACTGATTTTGCGTCATTTTCAGGCACGAAATTAGTGGTGTTTTGCTGTTTCGGCTTGTTCGAAAAAGGTGTCTGACGGTGGTTTCTAGCTTTAGTAGAGGGCCAGCAGCAGCAATCAAAAAGTGGAGATCAAAATTGGAGATAAAAAATGGGACAAAATTGCTTTCTAGTAGAGGTTTCAAGAGGGACGTTTCGGCCCCCGGGGAAACAGGTATTGCGACTGAATTTGCGTCTATTTCGGCACGAAATTTGGTGGTGTTTTGCTGTTTCGGCTGTGTTTCGAAAAAAGGTGATGTCTGGCTGCTGTTTCTGCTTTATTAGAGGCAGCAGCAGCATCAAACAATTGGAGATCAAAATTGGACAAAATGGCTTCCTAGTAGGGTTCAGAAGGGACGTTTCGGCCTCCGGGGAACCTGTTATTGCGACGGATTTTGCGTCATTTTCGGCACGAAATTAGGTGGTGTTTTGCTGTTTCGGCTGTGTTTCGAAAAAGGTGTCTGGCTCCTGGTTTCTAGCTTTATTAGAGGCAGCAGCAGCAGTCAAAATTGGAGATCAAAATTGGACAAAATTGGCTTTCTAGTAGGGTTTCAGAAGGGACGTTTCGGCCTCCGGGGAACCGGTTATTGCGACTGATTTTGCGTCATTTTCGGCACGAAATTAAGTGGTGTTTTGCTGTTTCGGCTGTGTTTCTAAAAAGGTGTCTGGCTGCTGGTCTCTGGCTTTATTAGAGGCAGCAGCAGCAGTCAAAATTGGAGATCAAAATTGGACAAAATTGGCTTTCTAGTAGGGTTTCAGAAGGGACGTTTCGGCCTCCGGGGAACCGGTTATTGCGACTGATTTTGCGTCATTTTCGGCACGAAATTAGGTTGTGTTTTGCTGTTTTGGCTGTGTTTCGAAAAAGGTGTCTGGCTGCTGGTTTCTGGCTTTATTAGAGGCAGCAGCAGCAGTCAAAATTGGAGATCAAAATTGGACAAAATTGGATTTCTAGTAGGGTTTCAGAAGGGACACCACCATCACTACCACCACCACCAGCAGCAGCAAAAGCGGTATTGGACACAGTGCAGGAACATAACGAACACCGTTAGGCTTGCTTCTTTCAAGTGCCATGCGCCATTGCTTCACCATGATGAGGAATATGCTAAGCAACAAACCGAAAAACACACGATGAATCTCAATGGATCGTCCCACAAAGACACTCTCACAACTCACAATACCTGGATTAAGTCCTCTCCAAAACATCTATCACCTCCATTGCTATGCACTTCTACACCTTTAGCGGCCGCGCCAGACCGAGCCCAAGCTTATTGGTTGGACAACGCTGCTTAGCAGGCAAGATTCCAACTTAAAGGCATTCAGTCGTAATCCAACAGATCATCTTCCTGGTATTAGCTTATGAGCTAGCCACATAAACCAAGCATCTGAACGAAATCTTCCTCCCGTACTAATTTCGATTATTACTGTCGCAGAATCAAGTTAATATAACACTAACCTGTCGCACGCAATCTAAATCCAGCTCACGTTCCCTTTTGGCGGTGAACAATCTGGATACCCGGGGTCGGCGGCAGGGGCGGCAGCCCTTAAATAATAATAATGATAATAATAATCATCATCACCATCATCACCATCATCATCATCATTACCATCATCATCAGTAAATCATCAGCATTTCTGTTCAGTATACCAGGCCTGAGATCATTCCAGTTGACCAGTCCCCCTGAGATCATCACGAAGAGACTCTGCTTTGGAAGCACCTTCTGCGCCAACTTCTTGATGAACTCGTCGAACTCCGTGCGGCCTGCGAGGTCAGCGTCTGGTCCATCCGACAGTCCAACAGGTCCAGCAGGTCCAAAGGGTCAGCGATGCGTTCGCGCGCACCTCTCTCATCCAAATGGCCACCAAGAGACCAGGTCAAGCAAAAGATGTAGATGTTCTCCACCTTGACATATTACGTCAGAATGTACAGCTTTGACTTCATGGATTTCACGAATGTAATTCAGCAATCTTGGGCTCCGGCCAAATCGATGGGAGTGGTCCCTTCATCGAAGATCGAGTCAAAGAGCCGGGTGAACTGAACCACGGAGTCCATTCCCATGGAGGAACGATGGATAAAGCCGCTCAGAGGGTTTCCAATCTGATCTCCCTGTCGACCTTCGAAGATGTACCTGGGGCTACCATAAGGTAAGCCTCCCAAACGTGCACAAAAAAGCTGGCTTATGAGGAGGTGACCCCAAAGAAACATGGGTCACCATAACAAAAAATATGAAAAACGCCGCAGTCCCGTTTCTATTGGGTTGCTTCGAAAATGGGGGATGACCTTAAAACACGAGGCGAATGAGAAAATGAGGTAACATCTCTAGACCCTCAAAGTTGGAGTGTATCCCATTTCAGACACACACATTGTATCTTCCAGGCATATCAAATCTTCCGCAAAGTCGCAGGATCAAATGTGGCACATATTTCTCATAGAGGTCCTGCAGTCAAGGGCTGATTTCCAGGGCGGTATATGGTGATATCACCAGCAATCATTGGGCAAAAAGCGGGTGCTTTAACCAACAAGTACTGAGATATGATATGGATAGATGGAGATTTCCTGAAATGGGGGTACCCCGAGTTATCATCCATTTGAATAGAATTGTCCCTGATAAACATTTACAAACCATCCAGCTATTGGGGCTCCATCTCCGTGGTGATCACAAATGACCATCGAGTCCTCGAGTGACTCTCGCAGCTTTTCGGTTTGCTTCAGACGCTGCCAACGATCATAGTATGGTCCGGGGCCAAGATTCTTGTCATCAACCTGCTGCCGAAGCTGTCCACAGATAGCAACTAGGATAGAGCCTGATATTGCTTTGGTAAATGGAACTTGTGCCATGAAGAATGCTACTTTTTCCATGAAAAAAGACAATTTTCAGGATTCACAGGTTTCCACGGAGTTGAATCTACTAACTAGTAGACACACCTACACCACTTCCGGCCAGTGACGTACAGCATGCCGCAGCGACTCACTGTTGCGGGAGATGCGTATTGCAGATCGAAGACTTCGAAAAGCATTGCACAGTGCTTCCTGGTGAGTTTCTCATCAAGGAGAAACTCCGGCAGTGGCAATGAGTCAAAACAGTCAAAACCCTCCGGGATGGATGGTACCCTAAAATAGCTACTTAATGGATCTTACTTCCCCCAAATTTCCAAATGTTGTGATGATATGTAATTTTTTTGGCTTTGACCCATCCCCATCTCTTGGTTGTTCGTGATCTTCCGGTAATTACACCCATGAAGATCACCACAGGTGGCTCTAATCCGCAAAAGACAACAAGTTGCCCTTGGTGCACTTGGGGTTGAAATGGTCACTGCTCATGAAAGGTTCAGCCTCTTCTTTGCCAAGTATCTCCAATCGAATACGCTCTCCATTGGTCAGGGTGAGAAGCTTGTTGTCGTCCATGACAGAATTCATGTTCTCAATCCAAATGGCATCGACGTCGCCATCGTAGAGAATGTACCGCCTGGTGAGCTTACTTTTCTTAAAGGATACTGATGCTTGAAGAATTACCATCAGAATTACCATCAGATGGCAAGAATTTCTTACCAACATGAACCAACCACTATCAGTTTGACCAACAGCTTCCCACCTGCATGGCTTGTCCGCAGGGTGTGGTTGGTTCATCTCTCTGAAGATCTTGGACAACAGCCTCATGGCTTGGCGAAGCGAACGGAAAACCCTGTCACCGCCGTGTCAGAAAAATGTCTCTACCGCCGCTAAGGCCTCGAGGCCAGCTAAGGCCTCGACCCATCTGTCCAATCTCGGGTCTGAGGGTCCAAAACACCATACAGCTCCTGAGGAGTCATGAGCCTGTCATGAACTTTCATGAACATGCCATCAAAAAAGATCAAAGTGACCATCAATGGCACTCCGCTGAGATATTTCAAAAGCAGTAAGCACTCACTAGTCATTGCAACCCTCCCTGGTTTTTGGACATGATTTGATATTCTTTGAAATTTGGGGATCCAAACCTAGAAGTAGCATTTGTGTTTAGATACATCAGCTATTATAGTTTCAAATTCAGACTCCTAGAGCCTTTCTTCAAAACACTGTCTCTCCCAGACCGACCCTCGATACCAGCGTTGAGATTCAAGGACCATAACCCCCGTTTTTTCGGGGGACATCCACAACCACCAGGCGCACCGGCCGCTAGGCTCCTCGGTGGTGATGGCCTTTGGGTTCAAGGGCAGCAGAGTGGTTGGCAGGTCCAATGCCGTCTTCTGCGCCTGGCACCCGAAAAAGAAATGATGGAACAATAAAGTCCGAATCCGAAAAAATCGTGGCAGAACATGATTTTTTGGATATATATATATATATAACTGATATTGTTCCCAAATATCTAACTAAAGACAAAACATTTTTGGGGGGCTGATGAGATTTCAGCAGGAAAACTGCCTTGAAATTTGGGCACTTTTCAATGCACCTCTGCCAAGCAGTTCAGCACCACAGATTTGCCGCCGCCAGTGGGTCCCACGATCATTGTGGAGTGCCTAGGCACCGTAGGCACCGATGCTGAGGAACTCAGAGGAACTCATCGTCGAAGGTCATGTAAAATTACTCTCTGGTTATGTCAAAATAGCTATTGAAAATGACCATCAATAGTGGATTTTCCCATTAATCATGGTGATTTTCCATAGCTATGTTAAATTACCAGAGGGTACCATCACCAGGACTCATCTATGATGATCTTTATGATATCTCATAGTTCGTGTAAAATGATGTTCGAAGCATTTACAAAGGCAAATTAGAAAATGAATGAAAATGATTTCAAGACAGGAAAAATCTAACATGTGATGCCTCATAGTTCAAGCATTCTTTTTGCTGGAACCATCTAGAATGGCAAATGAAAAAATGGATGAAAATGAAGAAAGTTGCAAGGGTCGACACCAAAATTGTCAGTGTTCAGAATCCTTTGTCAGTCATTGGAAAATCTTGCCTGGTTGATTATTACTATGATAATCCCCAATATGTAAAGGGTGGTAAAGCCCTGAAGAAATCATGATCTATCAGTTATATCACAAATATATGACCCTATATTTTGGATGATACCAGTTTGAAACCCATATCTACTGACCAAATGTTGTTTCCCACTGCCACTACCAGGCCTCATCTTAAGTTGGTTATATCCCAATTGTATCCCCATCACATCCCTATTCCAATCCAACTCTCTGGCTGGCGAAAAAAAAAACATTGTCCCCATATTCATCCCAACTTAACGATGCCAAAAAAGGGGATGGGTCAAAACCCTGGTACCATTCGTGAACCCCAAGTCATAGCTGGGTTAAAATGGATGTTCATCCCACTAAAATATGGTATCTATAGGTATTGACCCATACCCATATTCCCCAGATATTTTCCCATGGTTTTCCCCAGGGTATTGACCCATACCCATTATGCCATCAGCTTCCCACGGTCCGGTCGTGAACAACCCAGCAGCCGCGTTAACATGGTCTCATAGAGTTGCATGACCTTGTCAACCTGCAACTGATAGATATCCTGCAGAGAATTTTCGCGATGTTTCCGCGGTTGTCGGAGGTGGCGTTGAAGAAAAATAACGAAGTGGATTGTTGATGGGATATAAATCACCATTAAAATAGGATGTTAAAAGAAATAATGATGATAATAATAACAATAATAATAATAGTAATATTGCAATAGTAATGGTCATTTCAATGGGAGATGTAATGGTATATATAGATTCAAATACAAATTCGATCGTTTTTAATAATGTATCAAGAGCCCCACTATGATACTACAATCCCCATTATAATGCCATGTTTGAATATGATGTTTTTTCATGGTGATGTTTCGTATGGGGGTTATAATGAGGGTCTCATACTGGCACATATGAATTATAACACAAACTCGGCAATGTGGATATCATTTATCCAATGATGCATCTGAAAATGGAAGATTTGCCCCCAACCTCTGGCTATTTTAGTGGGGTGGCACCCAAATTTTCAAAGACGCCCAAGTCAGTAGCCAAATCCCAGGCTGAGATTTTCTCACGTCGCAGGCTTCCTCATACTTGGAGTGCATTTGGTTGTCATCGAAGTACTTCATGATCGCTTCCTGGACCGCGATAAAGAACCAATGGATCTGTCACCATGACTCAGCATCTGCCCCTTTTTTTTTAGACTTTCCCATTGGCTTTGTCTGAACACAGGCTACCCGGCTACCCGTAAAATCCCATGGTTCATCGCAGCATCTTGGAGCTCCTTCAACTTGGGATTGCCTTCTCGTGGAACCTTCAATTGAGGGAAAAGGTCGTTCAGCAGTCCCTGGAAGAGTGGTACATCCTGGCAGCAGAATCAGCAGCAACACTTCTAATGGTATAATGCATATTATATGCATATGTGTATATATATATCCCATTAGATATATATATATAATATATATATATATAACCAGTCATTGCGGGGACAAATTCAGTCCTGCTTCACAAACTTTGGCATATTCCTCGGGTCCAGATCGAACTTGCTCGGAAGGGATAAAGGTCTGTGCTGCACCAAGATGGATATGTATACATGCGTATGTCTGTATGTCTCTATGTCTGTATGTCTGTATGTCTGTATGTCTATACGTCTGTACGTCTGTATGTATGTATGTATGTATGTATATATATATATATGTGTGTGTATGTATATATATATGTATATATATATATATGTATATATATATGTATATATATATATATGTATATGTATATATATATGTATATATATATGTATATGTATATATATATATATATGTATATGTATATATATATGTATATGTATATATATATATGTATATGTATATATATATATGTGTGTATATATATATGTATATGTATATATATGTATGTATATATATATATATGTATATATATATATGTATATGTATATATATATATGTATATGTATATATATATATATGTATATATATATATATATATCCATCTATGAGTTCGCTGCTCTAGCAGTACTCAAATTCTCTGCCAAGGGCGATAACACTCTGCTCTGGCATCTGGTGCCGAGTCTCATGTCGCGCAGAGCTCGCATCAACACCTGACACAGTGGCCATCGAATGAAGCAAGAGATCTGTTATTTGGCTTTGGATTGACAAACAGATGGCATTGAGGGTTCCTCCCTTCAAGATATGGTATCAAACGTTTCGATTCCATCCCCAATTTCAACTCTTTCCACTCACAGCTGAGGGTCCAACTATGACTGCAGCGATCAAGAATTACTGTAATTATGCAAAAATCACACAAACAAGCCCAACCTAAGCCATTTCTGTACGCAGGTCTTGGAACCACCATTTTCACTGGCCTTGTCTTCCGGAAGATCTCCGGCCGCTCGCTTGAGGTCACCAGCCATGACCAGCACTGATTTCAGAGCTCGCAACTTGAAATCCTTGGAGGCAACTTGGCATTTCCGGTATCCTGCTGAAACCCAAAAAGCTGGTTGCTATGATATGTTCATCCCCAAGAAGCTCGATGGTGTCCATTTCAGGAAGATCTTGAAGCTGCTTCCACGCATGAAGCAAATCTCGCTTGAACGTGTTGCCAACATCTTGCCGACAAGCAGCATAGTGGTACTGTTTGGACAGCTGGCCCTGTGACAGTGCGTACAGAACTGTCATCTTCTTCGCCAAGACCTGTCCATTGCAACACGATTTCAGCAAGTTGTTGGTTGGCCTTTTGACAAAGCATGCATCAGCAGATCGAGAGAAGTTGTTTGCAGACCTTTGCCATGTTGAAGCCCTCAGACATCAGCATGTTTTCGCCTAAGGAGATCGCTGAATCGCAACAAACCGAGCATTCGTGGCTTTGTACCGGTTGGCTAATAGGGACAGGGATTCCCCTAATATATTCTGATAGTCCCCAATATATTGAGTAGTATAATCCCCTACAATTTAATCATCAACTAACAACGGTTTTGAACACTGCTCACATGTTTGCTGGCATATGAGCAAAGCTCCCGACAGATCATCAGCAAGTCAGGCACAATCATCGTGACGGGTCGGAAAAGTGCCTCTTCCATTCTGCCGGGTCTGTTGGAAGTGCATTCTTGATGTGCAAGCCAGTTGGCATGTGCTTACAAACGTGTATATTGTGTATATATATATGATATGTAGATGTGTATATATATACACACATAATTTTATGTATCAGTCACAAATTATAGCCACCTATTGTCGACTTATGAACCACTGATTCAATCCCGTGCGGAATGAGCGATGCCTTCAAGTTGTCGGGCAGCTCAGATCGTCCAGCATAGCCAGGGTTCATGGTGATAAAATAACCTCACTTCACTCAGGTCATTTAGTGGAAAACCATGGAAAAACCATGGAAAACCATGGAAAACCATGGAAAACCCTAAAATCCTGGAACAACAATTACAGGAAAATTGGCTAAATTGTATGAAAAATTAGGCGAGTCATGAGTTTCCGTAACAAAAGTGCATGTGGTGGAGTATACCCTACCAAACAAACCCATCCGGTCATGGTAAATGGGTGACCATGAGCCTCCTGGCTCATACCTGGCTCATACGGATCGCCTTTCAAAATGGCGAAGTCAGGGGCACCGAAAAACAAGACTGAGGTGTGCTTTTTGAGGCGTTAACACCAGTTATATGGGAGGTCAAAATGGGTGACCCCCAAAAAATGGCAGGTTGAAAACCTGACCAAAATGCCTGTCTGACAGTCTTAGACATGTCAATTTCCATGGCCACCCTTGTGGGGCCATGTGGGGCCTTAGGTCCACACCAATGGTCGTCTTCAATGCGACGTCTCTGCCCAGCATCTCCACCGTTTTCTTGCCCACCTTGGATCTGGAACAATGTGAAAAATGCCATTCTCGCAGAGAAACGGCTGCCACACCAAAACAGTACCGGTAGCTCTTCAGCGGCACAAAACAGGGACTCAAGGATGGCGCGTTCAGTCCATTCTGAATGGTCTTAATCTGGGCGGCCACCACAGACAACACCTGCCAGATCACATCTGCTGCGATGGATCGCGGGGCGGGGATCTGGAGGCTGTTCAGCGGCCTCAACGTTGATGCGGTTGAACTCATCAAAGCAGCCCCAAAATCCTGCACATCATGAGGCTGCAGACTACCCCTGCATGACGAAATTATGACATAATGATCAACACATTGGAGCCATTTCAATTCAACTTGCAGCTGCTTAGCTGTATTTCTGGCCTTACAGCCGATGATACCCTCAGGTAATCAAACATGGCTTGCTAGAAAATCCCCCATTTACTTCGATGCTCTTCCCAGCGAACTAAACCTGCATCGCTACTTCAGGTTCAGGATCTCCCAATTCATCTCCGAATCTATCCCTCCAGTCCTATCAGATAGTTGGGGAACTCTGCTCCAACTTGGTTCCCCATCTCTTAGTATGGACTATGGTAATCGCCCAATCCCTGCACCGTTCCCTCCACCGGATCGAATCATTCCTCCACTTGGAGCTGCAGTTGTTTGGTTATTGCAGGCTATGACTGACGGTCTTTTTTTACACATCTTAACCTCCATTAACATCCATTAACATGGTTAAATTAGGTGAAAAATTATTCTAACCTGAAATATCCAACATCTTTCGACCCTGGTGGTGCTTTTTTGGGGATCGTTTTTTTTCTGCCACGATCGCCTCCCACGGCACGGCCAAGCCCGCCTGTTTCGGAGAGACCACTGAAGATGACGCCCATGGCTCGGAAGTCCAAGCCATCGCCGCAGTTCGTCACCACGCAGGAAATGGCCAGGGACTTGGCCAGGTCCTAAAAAGGCGAGTCCTCTATAATGCCAAGGAACAGCTGAATGACTCATGTTTAATATAGTTGAAAATAGAATAATTATATACAAATTATATATGTTGATATATATATATATATACGTGATATGTATATATATATACTATCCGCCGACCCCGGCTGCGCAAGGGGGAGCGCGTTAGGGAATAAGACAGCAGCACCCAGCCAGTAGCCAGCAATCAATATCCGCCGACCCCGGCAGACGCAAGGGGGAGCGTGCCAGGGAATAATACTTTTGACTCTTGTTTCGGACTACTACTACTACTACTACTACTACTACTACTACTGCCATGGTGTTTTCCCATCCGGCAGGTGCCTTTTGAACAGAAGGAGTCACAGGAGCAGGAGCAGCAGCAGCAGCAGGAGGAAATAGAAGGTGTTTGACAAGACGGTTATCATCACAAAGGCAATTCTTTTTTTTCTAGGATTTCAGAAGGGACGTTAGGCACTTTTTGGGCTCGATTTTGGAGCGTTTTGGGCACGAAATTAGGTGGCGTTTCAGCGTTTCAAGTGGTGGCCATGAGCAGCAGCAGCAACAGGAGCAACAGGAGGGTTCTATGTCTCATTGCACAAACAGTGGTATAAACATTGGTCGAAAACTATAAACATTGGTATATTATTGTGATTGATTTTGCGTCATGTTCGGCACGAAATTAGGTGTCTGGCTGCTGGTTTCTTACTTTATTAGAGGCAGTAGCAGCAATCAAAATTAGAGATCAAATTGGACAAAATTAGATTTCTATTGGACAAAGTTGGATTTCTAGTAGGATTTCAGAAGGGACGTTTCGGCCCCCGAAAACCTATTCTTGTGATTGATTTTGCGTCATGTTCGGCAGGAAATTAGGTGGTGTTTTGCTGTTTCGGCTGTGTTTTAAAAAAGGTGTCTGGCTGCTGGTTTCTTGCTTTATTATAGGCAGCAGCAGCAGTCAAAATTAGAGATCAAAATTGGATAAAATTGGATTTCTAGTAGGAGTTCAGAAGGGACGTTTCGGCCCCCGAAAACCTAATATTGTGATTGATTTTCCGTCATGTTCGGCACGAAATTGGGTGGTGTTTTGCTGTTTCGGCTGTGTTTTAAAAAAGGTGTCTGGCTGCTGGTTTCTTGCTTTATTAGAGGTAGCAGCAGCAATCAAAATTAGCGATCAATCAAATTTGACTAAAATTAGATTTCTATTGGACAAAATTGGATTTCTAGTATGATTTCAGAAGGGACGTTTCGGCCCCCGAAAACCTATTATTGTGATTGATTTTGCGTTATGTTCGGCACGAAATTAGGTGGTGTTTTGCTGTTTCGGTTGTGTTTTACAAAAGGTGTCTGGCTGCTGGTTTCTTGCTTTATTATAGGTAGCAGCAGCAGTCAAAATTAGAGATCAAAATTGGACAAAATTGGATTTCTAGTAGGATTTCAGAAGGGACGTTTCGGCCCCCGAAAACTTAATATTGTGATTGATTTTCCGTCATGTTCGGCACGAAATTGGGTGGTGTTTTGCTGTTTCGGCTGTGTTTTAAAAAAGGTGTCTGGCTGCTGGTTTCTCGCTTTATTAGAGGCAGCAGCAGCAATCAAAATTAGAGATCAAATTTGACTAAAATTAGATTTCTATTGGACAAAATTTGATTTCTAGTAGGATTTCAGAAGGGACGTTTCGGCCCCCGAAAACCTATTATTGTGATTGATTTTGCGTTATGTTCGGCACGAAATTAGGTGGTGTTTTGCTGTTTCGGCTGTGTTTTACAAAAGGTGTCTGGCTGCTGGTTTCTTGCTTTATTATAGGTAGCAGCAGCAGTCAAAATTAGAGATCAAAATTGGACAAAATTGGATTTCTAGTAGGATTTCAGAAGGGACGTTTCGGCCCCCGAAAACTTAATATTGTGATTGATTTTCCGTCATGTTCGGCACGAAATTGGGTGGTGTTTTGCTGTTTCGGCTGTGTTTTAAAAAAGGTGTCTGGCTGCTGGTTTCTCGCTTTATTAGAGGCAGCAGCAGCAATCAAAATTAGAGATCAAATTTGATTAAAATTAGATTTCTATTGGACAAAATTGGATTTCTAGTAGGAGTTCAGAAGGGACGTTTCGGCCCCCGAAAACCTAATATTGTGATTGATTTTCCGTCATGTTCGGCACGAAATTGGGTGGTGTTTTGCTGTTTCGGCTGTGTTTTAAAAAAGGTGTCTGGCTGCTGGTTTCTTGCTTTATTAGAGGTAGCAGCAGCAATCAAAATTAGCGATCAATCAAATTTGACTAAAATTAGATTTCTATTGGACAAAATTGGATTTCTAGTAGGATTTCAGAAGGGACGTTTCGGCCCCCGAAAACCTATTATTGTGATTGATTTTGCGTTATGTTCGGCACGAAATTAGGTGGTGTTTTGCTGTTTCGGCTGTGTTTTACAAAAGGTGTCTGGCTGCTGGTTTCTTGCTTTATTAGAGGTAGCAGCAGCAGCAATCAAAATTAGAGATCAAATTTGATTAAAATTAGATTTCTATTGGACAAAATTGGATTCTAGTAGGATTTCAGAAGGGACGTTTCGGCCCCCGAAAACTTAATATTGTGATTGATTTTCCGTCATGTTCGCCACGAAATTGGGTGGTGTTTTGCTGTTTCGGCTGTGTTTAAAAAAAGGTGTCTGGCTGCTGGTTTCTCGCTTTATTAGAGGCAACAGCAGCAACAAACAGTGGTATAAACATTGGTCGAAAACTATAAACATTGGTATATTATTGTGATTGATTTTGCGTCATGTTCGGCACGAAATTAGGTGTCTGGCTGCTGGTTTCTTACTTTATTAGAGGCAGTAGCAGCAATCAAAATTAGAGATCAAATTGGACAAAATTAGATTTCTATTGGACAAAGTTGGATTTCTAGTAGGATTTCAGAAGGGACGTTTCGGCCCCCGAAAACCTATTCTTGTGATTGATTTTGCGTCATGTTCGGCAGGAAATTAGGTGGTGTTTTGCTGTTTCGGCTGTGTTTTAAAAAAGGTGTCTGGCTGCTGGTTTCTTGCTTTATTATAGGCAGCAGCAGCAGTCAAAATTAGAGATCAAAATTGGACAAAATTGGATTTCTAGTAGGAGTTCAGAAGGGACGTTTCGGCCCCCGAAAACCTAATATTGTGATTGATTTTCCGTCATGTTCGGCACGAAATTGGGTGGTGTTTTGCTGTTTCGGCTGTGTTTTAAAAAAGGTGTCTGGCTGCTGGTTTCTTGCTTTATTAGAGGTAGCAGCAGCAATCAAAATTAGCGATCAATCAAATTTGACTAAAATTAGATTTCTATTGGACAAAATTGGATTTCTAGTAGGATTTCAGAAGGGACGTTTCGGCCCCCGAAAACCTATTATTGTGATTGATTTTGCGTTATGTTCGGCACGAAATTAGGTGGTGTTTTGCTGTTTCGGTTGTGTTTTACAAAAGGTGTCTGGCTGCTGGTTTCTTGCTTGTGATAATGCATTTGCCAAAGTTTCTCGTCACACAGCTTGCCTGTTTCACCAGCAATCCCCGATTCTTTACCGGGGTCGGCGGCAGGGGCGGCAGCCCTTAAATATAAAAGTATAAAAGTGCCATTGATGATTCATGTGGGCAACGACTTCACAAAAGATATCCAGGATTGTTTTCTCGGGAGGTTGCCGATGCGGATCAATCCCTATGACCTCCAAAGGCATGGCGCAAGGAAGACTTTTTCGGGGTCCACAAATGGGTGTATACCCCAATAGCTGGATGGTTTTTACTGAAAGTTCTTGATAAAATGGATGATAACTGGGAGTATCCCTATTTTAGGACCTTTAGGACACCTCCATATTCGTACGAGTCCACGTTACAAGACTTGGGTTCGGCAATGATCCAGAAAGTATTGGATATGATATGCTACTGTACCCCTACGCTTGGAATGACAACCATTCATCTGAGGGTATCGAAGTAAAATGCCAAGTGGGCCAAGTCCAAGAGATTCCATGTCCATTGAAAACAGCACAGATTTGGTGGCAAGATACGATATGTTTCACCGTGAAGCCCCGCGTCCTTCACCGTCTCCGTCTTGCCGGTTCCTGCCGGACCCGCTGGGGCACCGCCCATGTTGAAGGTCAGCGCCGTGGTGAGCGTCATGACCTGGTGGACATAGCTGGGATGATGGGATGGATGTTGATTTTGCAGGAATTTCACAGGTAATTTAGGTAACTTGACCCATCCCCAGTGCTTCCACAAGGTTGAAACCAGGTGCCGGGCGCAGCGATCTGTCAGGGGGGTGATGACAAGTCGACCATTCAGTCCCTGACAAATGGAGTGCTTCAACCAATGCTCAAAGATTGTGCAAGACAATGGCACGAAAGAGGAGACATAACCGTATACTCAATGTACTTGTTATGCATTGTGATTCATTCCTTTTGCTTCACCACTGCCTGATACTCGTAGCAATACTTGAGTTGGCCGGTGCATTGTCGGATGGCCACCTGCGATGCGCAGCTGTCTGCTTTTCGCGTCATGTCGGATGGGATTTCCTGGAATCGAGAGCCGGACATCATCCATCTTCCGGTCCCAGTAGAAGCGAAGCCTTGCAGCGTTGAAGCGAAGGCCCGGATTTTTTGGTCATGGTCAAAAAAAACATGGGATTCACTGAGTCAGCTGGGTATGGCCATCCCACCAATAATGTGGGTGCATATATATATATATACATACATATCATATATATATTTTTTTTATCCAACTTTTGACCATGGCGCTTGTGTATTCAATGACGCTTTTTGAGCAACTTTCGCCAAGTGGCTGGGATTCCCATGCAAACTCCTCCTTGTTCAAAATGCCTGGGCGATGAACAAGCCAAGTCCAGACTCCTAGCCATCCACTAAAACGTATGTTTGACGGGTAGAGAGCCTCCCAAAACAGCAAACTGTGCTTCAAAATGAAGGAAACAAAATCATGCGGCCAACCCTCTGATCTTTCCCTTAAATGCATCTTGCATGCTAAAGCATGCACAGGCAGAGACAAGTAAAACAAACAGCAAAGCTTATGCCCCCCTGCACACTTTGGAAAAGAAAAGTGAAACGCCTTCATTTTGAAACTTGCCGTTGCGCTGTTCCTATAGTTGTTTGACTCTACCCTACAAGATAAGGGTTTGAATTCCGCTCATTCAACAAACACCCATGACATGAATGATGAAAGTGGGAGGGGCATCCCTTAAAGCAAATTGCAGCTCTTGCTGCCAAAGTGCTGTCACGGACGAAGCGGTCAACGATGTCCCGAGCATGGACATCCAAGATGATCAAAGTATTGACCTTCACTTGAGTGTCTGGTTTCGCATTGAATAGGAGGAACTCTCTGACGAAATGCTTCAAAGCCAATTTCTAAATGCAACGCAACTAGTATATAAATCAGAGTGGATGACAGGTGCCGCTTCTTGGTGCGCCTTCTTCCGCTGCAACTTGTTGATGGGGGAGCGCACAAAGGCAACCAAATCCTGCGATTTCGTGATGAACATTCATCAATACTAGTCAAGTATCATGGATTAATCTGGATTAATCAATATTGATGGCTCATGTTCAGGAACTTCTCCCATCTTCTCCCACATTTCCTTCCAAGCCGCTCAGCCCATCCAGTCATCCAATCAGATAAGCGTCCTGGACCTGTTGGTTTTCCTTCTTCAACTCGTTCTTCATGGCGTTCTTGTCTCCATCGGCGACCTTTCTAAAGGCGTCCTGCGGCAACGGAAAAGATGGAGAAGCAAGGCGTCCCATTGTCTGCCTTTGAAATTTAATTTCCAAGTGCATGTCATGTCATAGTCATAGAGTCATCATGATTATGATTCCATTGATCTACGACCCCAGCCTTGAATACTATCTGCCATTGTTCAAGCGTAGGCTTGGATCATGCCGGGCTCCTCCACTTGCCAAGTCCACCAAATCTGAGTGCCGAGGATGGCCACCATGCCGATGTAGTTCTGGATCCACTCCATCCTCTCCTGCAGCGAAGCTCCGACGCTCAGACTTGGCGATGAGTCGATGCCCTGATGCCCCGATGAAAAGCAATTTCTGAGCATGGCGCTTGAGATGCATAGTAGTAGACCTGGAGAGTGGAACAACTGCTGCAAAAAGGTGGAAATGAATCCATTTCAACTTTTCATCTATAAATGTGTGATTGTTCAGATTCTTCACATCCACTGTCAGGATGCAACAGTCATTTTCGCCAAGCAACAGCGCTCTTTGAAATCCTCTGAAGGGTGTCTTGCATCTGCTCGTCAACGGTGAGCATCCTCATCAGCCAACTTCACGGACAGCCAAGTGGGGGGAACCCCAACGCCTGGGGATACCCTGGATGCTTTGCTGGAAAATCCCATCTATGGATGAACACTTTTTTGTACCTCAAAAAATCGGATGCGAATCTTGAGATCTTGAGGACGGTACCAATCTTCGACAGCTCCTTCGGCCTGCGTTTCATGTTCAACGCTGTGACCATGTGGAGGTTTCCGAATGGCTGGGGATACCCCAAATCATCCAAATTACACCATTTTAGTATTGAAAACCCATGGTTTTGCGGATCCCCTATTTTGAGACATGTCCATGTTGGTTGCCAAAGTCTAGGCCACTTCAAGTTGACGAAGCCAGTAGAGATACAAAGACGAGCTGTTCTCCCAGCCTTCTGTGCTTGATGAAAACGGAAATGCTCCCCTTCATCGGAATACATGCCCACCACCGTCTGCACACAGGGGGCACTGCCACAATGCAGTAGTGTTCAGAGATGTTCAGAGTACAGAATGCAAATGTGATCTATGTGGTTGCCATTTCTCTGAAGCAATAATAAATAGTTGAGCCACAACCCACGCCTTGCCACGGCTGAATTCCAGCGTCTTGCAGTTGTCGAAGAGTTTGAGCCTGTTATCAAAGTAGTCAAACATGTTTGAAGATTTTGAAGAGAGTGAAACAACAAAGAGTAGGACCAAGAAAGAAACATACTACAGCTTCCCCCATCCAAGTAAACAAAGTTGATGATTTCCCCCCTGACTTCCAGGTTCTGCCGTGGAGATCTTTGTCCCCGGATCAAGAATTTGTGCCGGGCAGACATGTGGGGCTGCACCGCCTGCCAGATTCAAACTGTCAAAATGTCCGAATAAAAAGTGGGTCCTTTTTCATATCGTGCCTCATTAAACTATCATGTCCTTCTATTCCGTGGTGAATTTCTTAGGCCCTTCTATTTACATTATAAAGATATTATATATATATATACATATAAAATCATATAAATATGATGTGTTTCCAGGGTTTCTAAAATACCTTGCCCCCACCTGGGCATCACTGGTACCCAAGATGCTCAGCAACTCGTCGTCGGAGATCAAGTAGAAGCGCGGAAAGGCCGAGCGTTTCGTGTCCAAATAATCCTGCGAAAAAAGGTGTCGGATCTCGTGGCGGTTTTTCTCCGCAGAAATTTCGGGTGGATTAATTTCCATAGATTTCAGATATGTGGCGGAATTGAGATATGGATGTGAATCACAAATATGGCAATATGTATTGACCCGGTATGTTTTTTGCCAGATGATGGCTATTGGTGGCAAGTGATCAAAAGTGAATCTTGCTGATATGCAGCACATTTGCTGCAAAGTGCTTCCCGGAAACACCCAGTCCGTCAAGGATTTCTGAATCCTCAGCAAACAGGATTCCACAAGACTACAAAGCACCTTCCACAAAGCCATGGCACGAGAGGACTGGATGAGTGAAACTTGATCTGCCATGGCACCGGTCAAATTCTGATGTCAGGCCCTTGAACTCTTCCAAACGACCTTCCTGGCAACAAAGCTCAACAAACATCTGAGAAGAGTGAATCGGACCAGAGATGGTGATGACGACTGGCACGATGAAAATCTTGGAGTCTTTCAGTCCAGAAAACATCTAAATGATTCAGCAGGGTGTCAGAAAAACTGTTGGAAAATCACCCAGAAACCTCACAACACCACAACGAGTCATGAAGCCTGGCAGCAAGAGGAGATCACCTGCGGTGATGCCTGGCCATGATGACGCATAACTTGGTGAATTCGATGGTTTTTTATTGGGGATATATATATACATATATAATGATATATCTCTAGCTAATAGGATTAATAAACCAACTTAGAACTGGGGCGGGCCTCACCTATGTATATATATATATTAAATATTATGATACGTATACATAATTGGTTTCTTTAAGTGTATACAGTACAATGTGTCAGATTGTTTTTGTATTTTACTGAGTATCAAATTGTCAATGGAATATTGCGGGGATATATTCTGGATGTCCAGGATGTGTTAGATTGATTTTGAAGGCAAAATCTACGCGAAACCAGTGTTTTTAATAACATTTTTTTTAGCGGGATGCAGATTTTCCCATTCCCTCCTATCCTCGGACTATTGGTTGTTAATCCTTTGCCCCTAGTATCAAATATCCGCCAAAGAAAATCCTGGTGAAATGTATTGGCTCTATTCATTTTGCTAATTAACCAGTCTGATAAATTGGAAAAGGAGATCCAAGGCGTTGACTTTCAAGTTGCCACAGAATGAAAAGTGCCACAGGTTTCTGGTTCAGCAGCAGCTCAGCAACTGTCCAAATTCAATCTAGACCTGAAGCTGGACAATCCCAAGTCACACCTGGGTTGTCTGCATAATCTTGACATAGTTCTTGTGGCATCGACCAAACCTATTGGCTCAGACCAATAGGTCAATGCAGCTGATCGGCTGACTTCGATGCTTATCGATGCTTCACATGGGAAAGACCCTCTGACACTCAGCATCCGTCTCCATTGAGCCCGGGACTGCTTCGCTTGTTCCGGAAGCTGCATGCTGATGTCCTGGAAATGGCGGCTCGATGCGTCACGACACTGGGGAAGTTTGCGAATCCAAAGACACGAAGACACGAAGACACGAAGACACGAAGACACGAAGCCAAGGCACTTCAGAGTCGAGGAAAATGCTCTCCAGATACATCCATTTCCTCAAAAATGGATAAAAATGGTGCAAATCTATTCAGCTGGGAAGCAGCATTCTAGACCATCTAGAGATCTCAGGGTAGTGCCGTTGGAGCACCATCCATGCATCAAAGACCTGGGATGTTCAGCTGGCCATGCAGCATGCAAAACCAATGGTTTCCCCATTGAGAATGATGGGGATTCCTCCACGTTTAGAAAGACCCACGTAACATGGCCCATCTAGTCAACTCTGTGATGACTCTGAGTCCCTGTGGTAATTCGGCCTCACTCACCACAGAGAGGTTCTTTTCCCAGCGCTTGATGGTGTCCAACCTGAAACGATCAGTGCTTCGGAAGAAGTCCCAAGTTTCTTAAGTTTCTTACTTGTGCTAGTAGGGAATGGGCCGAATGGGGCTCATTTCAGTCATTTCCCGATTCCCAAACCGTAAAAAGCACATACCTTTAGCACCAGAATGGTTGGATCCGCTCTGAGTTCATCGCAGCTTCAGGGCGTACTTGGACGAACTCATGGACTGCAGGGTGAGCACGTGATCATCCAAGGTCTGCTTCCTGCCGGGCTCACGATGCTCACGGTCTCCACGACTGAGATATTGAAAGTCCCTGGGACCGCGCTTAGCCAAGTGGCATCTCTTCATTTGGCAACAGAACATAGCCTGACAGAGTCAGATCAAGGCCATCTGACACACACATTCATCTCAAGAAGCTGGCCAATTTCCTGAAATTTTGCTAGTCGTTCATCTCGTTTACAAGTCTGGTTGTGGTTGCTTCTCTCCACCGGGCTGCCTCTTGGGTTCGAAGGTTCGCCCTTGTACCTCTGTCCACTTGCACAAATGGTTGCAACATCTTGGCAAAGCCAGACAGAGACATCATGCTCAGTGACTACTGTCACGTGCATGTCACATTCCAAAAGCCTGAATTCGATGCAAAAGGAAACACAAGGTAAAACCGGAAAGCCCTATTGGATGTGCTTTGCAGCGCACGGCTTGAGGCCCAAAAGCATGCTTCGCCAAGTGCTGTCAATCTGGCAAAGCAGGATTATTTTTTGTTTCTGCGACATGTTTTAACCAGTTCTGAACTGTTGCTTTGGCTCGTTGTGTTTCAAAAAAATGCTCCCAAAGGTTATCCTTGGCGAGCTCGCTCTCAATCTTCAGCTCATTCTGTGCCTGGACGATTCGAACATTCACAACATGGACATCTCTCACAGCCTCCCAAAATGTCTTGAAAATCCCTTAAAATTTGAAATGTTAGGGAAGAGGGGCATCATGCTGGCAAGCAACAGTCACCACCAGCTCATTGACTTCATCCGGAAAGCGATGCAGCTGCATTGAAAACACGGCGTTCAAAGTCATTTTCTTGATGTCGAAGTCTTCCTCAAACAGCATTTCAGCATTTCAACTCAAGCTTTTCAAAACTGCAAGACAGTGTAAATCCGATGTCTCTTGTCTTAACCATACAGCTGCCTATATCTCATGACTTGGTTGGTCGGTTATATTTTACAGGAGAAGCCTGTGCTTTTCTCAATACTGGAACTGGGACCCACTGGGACAACGGTCATCCGTCCCCTTTCTGCCCCTCAGTGGCTGACCGTCTCGACTTCCGCCAAAGTCATGAGCTCCTCCCAGTGCCCCTTTCGGATGGCATCGCTCTTCAGCTGTTGGATCAGCGGAACTCCAGCCTGCACGGCTGGGCTCACGATGGCGACGATGGCTATGATGCAAAGTTACCAAATTTCGTCCAAAATCAATTGGAGAATGTGTATCGTTACTTTAGTTGGAATGTTGAGACAAAACATTGACCAAATCTGCGTCAATTTTGACTTTGGCCCATACCACATTCTCCAACAGCGCCATCCGGGCCCTGTGGGATTCTTGTATTGCAGGTGACTCATGAGCGATTCACGCAAGCCTTGAAAGAGGTCACAACCTCCTCCAACTTTTGGAAGGTTTGCAGTTCACCCAGTTCTTTCTGCTCCTGCAGACTGTTCAGATTCTTCAGCCACTCAAGACGAAAATAGTTGAAAATATCAAGCCATGTCAATCATGTAACGTACCTCGAAACTATAGCAAACTGAAGCGGCAAATCTCCTTGGGCATGCGCCTTACCTGTTTGTCGAAGTCTTCTGCTCCCTTTGTCAAAGCGTTGATGTCAAATTTGGTCCAAAGGGCCTCAGAGGGAAACAAACAGTTTCATCAACTGTACAAATCCATAGGAATCCCGGAGGATTTCTTCGAGCCCACATGGCTTCTCAAAACCAAACAGAACATCGCTTTCCCCACCAAAAAAAAAACTATAAAACCAGTTTGGGATGATAGCTTAGGATCCTGAAAAAATCTGGGAACCCCCCCTTTAAAATCCTAAAAATGTTCCTGAGAAATGACTGGATGTTTCAACTGTAAACTTGCAGCAAAAAAAAACGTTTGGGATCCAAGAGATCCCACTGTGGGCCAGGCATTGCTGAACTCGTTCACCATGGAACTGTGATCAATGTAGACCTTATAGATCTGCTGCAGAAGTCGCAAGTCCTACAGATCTGTGGAAGCCATGCGGCTGACATCGCTCTGTGAAAGTATCATCCCCGGCCACATCAAGCCATAGTGCAGGTTTTTTCGTCAACTTCAAGTATCATCTCATTCATCCCATTCCCAAACAAATGGAATCGACCATGTGTTTAAGCCAGAAGGTTTTGGTACATCAAATCTCTCCTTTTCGAGCTGCAGCAGCTCTGGATAGGTCTGAATGGGCAGGTTGAACAGCGTTTGGGCTTTCACCAAGTCCTGCGTGGCACTGGTACTGATCAGCGCCATCTTTTTTGGCAAATTTTGATCGGAAAATCCTCGCGCTTTCGCTGGAACTGTTTCACGTTGATGTCGTACTTCTTCATGAGTTCCTTGGTAAAATTGGGTCCAAATTGCTCAGGGTTCGGCTTCGAAGGATTGGTCTGCCATGTCACAAACCGACCCTCTTGCTGTCAAATGTCCACTCCCTCTTCCAGCGAGACGTCCGAACCAGGTCCTTCCTTTTTGAAGACCTTGCAGGGAAAATGGACAGCGGCAGGGATCTCTATCCCAATCCTATCGAAGTTTCTAAGCCTACAAATTCACGGATTTGAATGGAGCTGACCCTACTCAAAATAGATCTGCAGGATTTTATGAGTATTTATGAGTATGTATTTTTGAAATATACCTTTTAAAAAATCACCATAGAAAAACCCTTTCAATATACCAATGACCATGGTGTCAGATCCAAATCCAAATCGCTTTCCTGTTCCGCCTGCAGGAGCTCCTTGCACTCCGTGGAGAAATCCTTCACCTGCGACATCTCGGTAGAAAGCCCATCGACCCTCTGAGAATCTAACATTGCCATGGAAAATGGCAATGTTTAATGGGTAATTATCATCCACAAAATGGCAAGGTCTAATGAGTAAAATCATCTATACCCATTAATGGCTAGATCATGGTAAATCATCTACAAAATATGTTAATATTGCAAGGTACATCGTGGCTATTTTGAATCACCAGAGGATGCAGGAAACCATCACTTTACCAACCATATTCAACAGGACATGAACCATCAACGCACAAAAAAATCTGCCCCGCTCCTGCTCCTGTGTGACTTGAGAAAAGTGCTCTTTCACCTCATATGTCACAGTTCAAACGATGCGGAAGGAAGGACTTGCAGATCATAATTGTGTATAGTTATATATATATATACATATATAGTTCTCATAGGCATTTGAACGGTTTCTGACAATCAGGAAACCCTTTTTTCCCATGGGTTTCTCTATGAAAAATGACCCAGACCTTGATATAAAGTGGGATCCCAACATGATTTAGGAAGCCCGAAGATTCAGCTTCACACCCTGACCATGCGCCGGTCTTTCGTGAGGGCTTCGTCCTGCAGCAGAAGCAAAGATGGCAAAGGATTGGCGGATAAAAAGCGGGGATTTGGCCATCCTGCCATCACTAATAGGATTCCCTGTAAACGCCAACTAATGGGGATATGTAATGATACACACACACATATATATATATATATAGAGAGAGAGAGATCAATATGATATGATATAAGCATCCCCCTATTATGGGAAAATAGCAAACTATAACCATACATAACCTATGTTTTGAATGCGGCACATCTGTTGAACTCTCAGCTTGGACTCTGGGACTCGCTTCGTCCTTCAACAGGCGCCACATTTCTGTGAGAGCTTTCGCATCTTCATATTCCTAACGTCAGGTGCGTTTTGTGCACATGGAAGCTGATCCAAAAGGTGTTTTTCCCCAGTCATAGCCATTTAAATGGGAAACATTATATATGATAAACCAGTGGATTTGTTTTTTCCCATAAATGATCACAGACATACCTGTGCATGTCCTGGCCTGAACATCGTACTGGCAGTTGTACAGCTCAAGCGTGCGATAGCGCTCCCGGACATCCTAGTAAGCCGCAGGACTTGCTATTGAAAAATGGGTAAGAGTGAAGATATGAGAAATCGCGGGAACAAAAAGGAGTTGTTCCCCTAATCAAAAACCATGAAGTTTCTATCTGCTCAAAGTGTCATAAATCTTCATGAAGATCATCTCATATTGGTATGGTTTCATCATCGGCAGAGCTGATGTCCTGCATGCGCAACTCCATGTCCATGGACACAGCCAGAATCTTTGAAATGATGCTGAGGATGAACTTCCTGGCAAATCCGTCATGGCAGACATGGCAAATGGCTAAAATTCAATACAAGCCGTCCAGACAACTTGTCCAAAGAATCCGGATTTTCCTGCAAGTCATCCTTAGATTCAGGACTGAGGCTGGCGATGCTGGCGGACACAAAAATGTCACAATGTTCGTGTCTGGTGCCTTTTGGCTGCTGGAAATGCTCAGCTTCATGCCCGGAATTCGGTGATCTCCGCTTGAATCTTCGTGAGATCCTGGACCATCAACGGGACAAGCTGAACGTCGGGCGTGGCACCGTGGCACCACACACCACGCCTTGTACGCGAGCTGACGCAAGATGTCTCCATATCCAGCCACCCAATCCATTGCCTGCGGTGCCAAGCGGCCAAGCTGCGCTGATCCCAAGTCCACCTGATCCACCTACCTGGCCTGTGTTCGGATGGCTGCCACAATAGAGGTGCAATCAATCCTCACGAAGCCAATGTCCTGTCCGGTCTGGATTTGTCAAGATCAGGCTGCATGGCGACCCTTCAGTTTGTAGTCAAAATCGCTAGTGCAAACACAAAACTTGATTGAAAACCTCATGTCATTTGGAAGAACATGTGATTTTTAGACTCCTTCTCTGGCGGATATGCTGCCAAACTGTCAGCCAAACTCTTGTAGACCTCAGGCTCAAAATCTCACCCCTCTCAGCCTCTGACAGTCCTGTCTTCAAATGGGTCCAAGGGGTACCCGTAAAATCCAATGGCTGACTATGATTCTCCGTTGAAATTGCCATCTAATAGAAATCTCTCCTCGAGCGGTCGAGTTCACCACCTTGCAAGTCCCAAAAAACTCTAAGCTCAGCTGTTGAGGAAAAGACGCAGATGTGCGCGTCGAAGAAAACAAATGGTGGTCGCTTCTCCTTCACCTTTTCGAGGTCTTGCTTCCACTTTGGGTCCTGAAAAAATGGCTTTGGCTCAGCTCATCAAAACTCAAGGCGCTCCACGGTGTCACACATCAGCCCTTGGTAAGTCTCAAGCCCACAGCTTCCAGCGATCTTCGTAGCGTTTCCAGTGGCGTAGGAATTTGTCCTCAGCTACACCACCTCTCTGGGGGGAAAATATGATCTGAGTGATACCGTGATGCCCAGCAATCTGGACTTGTTGGGCTCATATTTTTTATTCATGTACAATTGTTACAATGCAAAGGAGAATCGATGATGGAGAAGATTTTCTGGATGCTGTTCTGAATGTTGATCGTCATCTCGAAGAGAGCAGGATTGTCCTGCAGACAGCGACCTTTTGTAAAACAGCTGGAAGCTTCCCATTGCGGCGGCTGGTTGCTGATGGTCAACTACAGCTCCTTGACATCTCGATAGAACGTGAACCTCATGGCATGTCAACGTGCAAGGAACGTGCAAGGACCATCAAGGTCTGATTTCATTGGATTTGAGCCATTTGGGCTGTCAACATCTGCTGTTGCTCATCTTCTTGACCAGGCTGGGGAGGAACCTCGAGCAGAACAATGCAGAACCATACCCCGCTGACTCTGCTCTAATATTAAGTATATACGTAAATTTACATAAATATTTGTACAAATCCCTTATTGCATTAATATTGCATTAATATTACATATATCCGAATATATTCCGAATATATCCTTCCCAGAAATCCCTGAAACACCTGGCTTGGTTCCACTAAGCCTGGCACCATGCGGCAGGTGCCATCCATCCAGCGCACGAAGGATTTGGCTGACTGAATGGTGTTTTTCAGGAGCTTGCTGATCAATCTGAAGACCTAAGTTGGGTCACTGTGTTGCTAACGTTGGGATTCCGATCATCCAGCTGGTTAGATATATTACTGTACATAGTTTTGTTATATACTGTGGATATGTAGATGTATATAAATATACATACATATGTGGAAATACATATTATAATACATATATATGGAAATACAGAAATAAGAGTTTCAGCCCAGTAGATCCTCTGCTGCACTGCTCCACACTCCTGGACGTTTGGATTGAGACTCCAACGGATTGCAAGGCTTGGTCGTCAATCTCTGAGCCACTGCAGTCTGCCTTCACCCTCAACAACGGAGGCCTGCAACAGTGGTGTACATGAATTGGGTTCCTCCAAAAATTGCAGATCTACTATGATCTACTGCCATTTTAATGGAGAACATATCAGAAAATGCTAGATTTTGGGCTGCCCTTTTCCAGGGCAACCAATCTTCAGACAAACTCCAAGCCTTTTGCGCTCACCCGCACTGAAGAGGGTTTGGAATGTACTCATGCCTCGTACGCAAAGCGACACAAACTGATTCAAGAGTCTTTTGTTGTCAGCTGGTAAGGCTTGGCCTCGCAGCAGCATGGTCGTGATGGCATTGAAGATACGGCGTTCCCAATAGTGATAGTACCTGGCAGCAGCTTCCTTATCAGCTGCTGAATTCCGCCTGAAGGTTTCCCTGCGCACTCTGCCATGGATGGAGCCATTCCAGTCTTGGTGCCGGCGGTTGTTTCCTCGCAAAGTCTCATGTTTCTTGATCTGAGCACAACTTTCACTTCGGACTTTGAGAATTTGTTACCACAAGAAAGATGCCCGGCCTCGATCTTCACAAGGAATGGCCCTATGGAGTCATACTTCTTCCTGAGATCAACCCGCATGCAGAGTCCAGTTCCCAGAGTCCGAGTTTTCCTGTTGCGTTTGCACATCGTGGGGACCAATAATTCACGATGTTTTCTGATGCTTGCGGTACCTTCAGTTCATCCTCATGGTGAAGTTCCCAGTGGCTTCACTTCGCCAAGCGACACTAGGTCTTCTAGCTGCGCCAAGCGATGCCTGCAATTGCCCCAGCAAGATAGAAAAAATGGCAAGAGAAGAGCGAATAGATGGCTGGGATATGATAGGACCAAAGATATCTTGGAAGTTTTATTCTTGTAGCACATTGCTTCGCCACATCTCATCAATCCCACCAATCGAGGGATGCCTCTCGAAGAACTCTCCAAACTCCATGTGATCCATGACATCTGCCCGGTTCCAGTCAAACGGCCTTGGCTGGACAAAAGTCCGGCATCACTTGCTAAATAAAAACTCAAAATGAAACTACAAATGGAACCACAAATCTGTTGGGGTGGTCAAGTGGTCAAGCCCCCATTTTGACCAGTAAGATCCCGAGACATGTCATGACATGTCCGTTATGTTGAAGGGATTCATAGTGACTTTGAGGGCCAGCTCGTCGCATCAAAGACACCGAACCAAGGTGGCGTTTTCAATGGCACTGACAACATTGGCTATGCGCTCCTGAAGGGCGGTTGCTCCCAACCCCAAATACCAGCAGGTAAATTTCCCTCGCAATGAGGCAATCATGCTCCCAGGTTGAAGCAACCTTGCTAGATAGGGACGAGAAATTGCAACTTTATACTTGATGGATTTTCATAGATCTTTCTAGATCTTCAGAATCAAGTTAAGCAATAAAAGTTTCAACCTCACCCAAAATTCCAAAACGGTCAGTCCTCGCTCTTCTCGACTTGATCACGAAAGGCTCCACGGAACTTGGTGATGCCCTGATTTCCGGCCTGGCAAAGCACTCGCATCCCCCTCAGATCCCACGGCGTCACGGTGACGTCACGAAAAACAAAAAACGCCTCGATGAAGTCAGTGATTCCCAGGGAATTCCAGTTCAAGGGCGACAAACCCGGACCTACACATGTCTCGGAGCAAGAGCGAACGCAGATAAGGAAACAATAAGAGATCAGTCGATCAATCGATCCGTCTCAAGGTTTCCAGGACATGAATCACAGATACAGTCTTGAGGGCCAAACTGAGGCACTTGTCAAGATCCAGGATTTGTTTTCTCAGAAGCTTCCTTGGCACTTCATAAAGCGAAAACCGTTTCTCCAATTGTCAACCTGCCACAACTCCAAGCCAAGCTGCTGCTGGACTGGTGACAAGTCACCAACTGCGGCATTGTATGCATCAATGAGCAGATCCAGTTGCTCCACAAACTCCTGCAGAAGGCAGTTGCGTCAGGAGGCTGTGAAGCAAGGCTTGTGCTGCGTTTTTTAGGCCTGCTTCAGGCGTCGTCGTCATTGTCATCATCCAGAAATTCCACCACAAAAACCCACACCTTGTACTGGTCTTGCTGTAGCGCCACGTTCAGAACCTGAGCTCGTGGGGTGATATCATGTGATACCTGGTTCTGGCTGCGCAGTGCCTGTTGTGAAAACATGCTGACAGGTGGCTGTATGAGGAAGCTCAAAGCCACCCAACTGATCCAGATATTTGGCTTCGCGGATCAGGAGTTGCAACTCCTGGTCGAGAGCAGCTAGGCTTGAGGCCAGAGATTTCTCTGAAACCCCAATGTTTGCAGAACCATCCGAACTCGAACCGTATTAGTCAGCAGTGTTGAGTGAGGTGTCTTATTCCCGAGAAATATTTCAGCCTCCAACGGTTTACCTGGCAATACCTGGCACCCGTACCGCATCATGGGCAGCGTCCTTGGCAAAATTCACCTTGTACGCTCCAGTGCGAGGATCCTTGATGAGCACGTTGTACCTGAGGAAACACCAACTGGTTTGATCCACGCATTGCGTTAGTGCAGCTTCTTCCCTTGAGGGTTTATCCCAAACACATAAGTTTTCCCCAATTCATATTCCAACAAGCATGTAAGCTAGTTCTGGTGACTTTGTTTAGACTGGAGTCATATAGTCATATAATGTCATATATATAGTCATATAGTAAAAAAAGAGTCCGCCCAGGATCATTGGAGAAACAACCTATTGTCAATCCAAAAGGGGAGAAGACTGGAATTATCTGCGTAGACACAGCCTTGGAATGGCCAGTTGTTTCGGAGTAACCATGCAGGCAAAGAGCAAGCAGGTGGGGAGGATAGGGTCTCACAGTTTTGCAAAGACAGGAGTAAAATGTGCAAAAGCCTCATTGCAAAACTGGAGTCAGCAGTAGCAGCTTTGTTTCCTCCCAGAGTCAGTATTTGAATCAAAGTTGTTTTAATGTTTGATCGTTCTATGCCCTCATTCTCATCGAAATGCGTGGAATGCTTGGGATATCTCTTTATTGCGCTGATCTATTGCTAGGAAACTTCAGAGGTCACAAGTAAACGCATCTCAGGTACTACATCTGATCAGTTACTTCTAGGTGTCCCTTTTCCAGAATGTTGATGAAGTTGAGTAACAGGGTCCGGTCTGTTAGCTTGCAAAGGCTGCAGATGGCTACAGTCGAGGTGCATGCGCCAAGCAGCAACAGTTCGTCACAAAAAGATTGCAAGGAGCAAAATTCGCAGGGAATCAAGATGTCATGCGCAAACAAAAAGAAGTGGCCAATTCCGACAAGTCATACAAGCCAAAGAATTGCCAAGTAAAAGTCAAAACTTCTCAGTTCCTAGCTGCTCACTTCGTTCCAAGGTACTTCAAGCTCGAGACAGCCAGTTCAACAGCAGTTGTTTGCCAGGCTTGGAAGAGCGCTTGTTCCTGATCTGCTTAGCTGAGGGAATCTGGTTGCGCAGATCGGATTTCTTGGGATTTCTAGGGTATTCTGGTTGCAGCTCAGGTACATATTCTAAAATCTCTTTGCCAAGATCCACGTACTCCTGAAATGTTCAAATTTGGCCAAGTCTGATCCCAACAGTGTGGGCTGGAGATCATGCTTGTCTGTGCAAAGTGGCCAAATATGTCCAAATTGCTGCGTCACACCCTCAGCCGGCCTTGCACGCTTGTTGTCCTTCTGGAAGCTGGAGCCTGGCATCGCAGCCAGATCGGGTCTGAAAATGGTCGGCTTTTTCCCTGACTTTCCCTGACTTTTCTCTGCGCAAACCAGACCTTCCAAAAAAAAAAAGCCAAGCCGGCATGACAAGTGAGGCATCGTCTTGAAGGACAAGATCGGACGTTTGGCTCGGTGGAAAATGCTGCGAGCCCAGAGAATCGCACCCGCAGTGGGAGGCGTGCTTTTGGAGATCGGCGGATTCTCCTGGCACTGAAAACTGTGTGTTTTCTCTGATTTTTTTGGCGGGGACAAACCAAAACTTCCATTTTATTCTCATTTTACCAATTAGAATTATAAACATATAATTTTCAGACACACTCAGCGACAATCAGTTCAGCAACTATGGTGCACTCACCTGGTCTCTTTGGAAGATTTCCTTCAGCTTGCCCACCTCAACACCTTACGAGTCACGTCAGCTGCGTTCGGTGAAGGTTTCCTTCCCCTAATAAATATATGGACATAGATATAGATAGATATAGATATAGATAGATGGTCTGGGCTGCTCGCGATATCGCAGCAAAATTGCCACAAACTTCTCGTTCATCTTCTTGTTGATTCGCTCACCTAAAGAGCACTTGAAAAAGGCATGCCAAAGCACAAAAAATGTCGACTTTCCACCGCAAAATGATGCAAACGTGCGAATGTCTGCAAGTTGAGATTCGCACGAGACTCGATGTTCTTGAAGTTCTGAAGCAATTTGAAAGCTCCCTGGCGGTGCAAATAAATGACACGTCATGACATCCTTCCAGTCGCCACATGTGGCAACACTTTGTATCAAGATATACTGAGCCCGTAATTGCTGCCTCTGCAGAGCGAAGATTTTGGAAGGATCGATTCCTCAAAATATTGGCAGAGGCACCACTCACCACTGGACTTGTATGGAGGGTGCACTAGCACCAGTCCACTGAATTTCACCAAGTTGCAGGAACTTGATGGCTCGCTCCTCAATGATTGTCACCCTGTCCTTGAACCTTGCAAGAATTGCTTGAGTTGAAGCAGCTGACAGCCTTATTGGATCTTATTAGCACATCATTCAAGCCAAAGCACTTCGCGATTGAGCTTTCCCAGTTGGAGTAATGGAAATCGTCAAAGACGTTTTTCACATTGCCTTGGCTTCTTGCCACAGCAAGTTGCAGATCATATAAGATCATCAAAATCGACGAGGAACCAGGAATCCGTCGCCATACTGGGTATCCCGAGCGAAAGTCTGTCTTCAGATCTTCAACTTCTTTCAATAGCTGATCGATGCCTGAGTTCAAAATTACATAAAATTACCCCAATAATTTTAGCTTGACCAGTCGCCACTGCGGCACTGTGGCAACTGTGGGCCACTGTGGCACTGCACCTTGTGAGTCACCAGTCACTTCCTTCAGCTCCGGCCCCAGGAATTTGTAAAACCTCAGCAAGTAACCCTCCTTGAATAGGAATCATCAGCCATTTCATCACCGTGACGTTCTGAAGGTCACCCCCAAATCAAAAGGCTACCAGTAAGAACCCATCTTGGCACATAAGGATCAGCCATTTCCTCCGTTTGCAACTGCTTGGCTGATGTCACTGTGACAGGTCTGTTTTTCGGGGCCAAGACTGGTCCAGGACCTGCATGATTTCGTAGAGGTCGGTGCAGATTTTGGACCTGCCAAAGGCGGTGCAGCTCAGCAATCGGTTCAGCAGTCGCACTGCCCTGCACCCTGCTCGGCCCTGCTCTCCAATTTTTCGCTGGAGGACATGTAGTTGGTCTTTTTGAAGAGGAGCACCCGATCAAAGTCCCAGCCTCAGCTCCCGTATGGGATTGCTCCAAGGCGCACAGGATTCATAGCATGAAAAAAGACAAAGAGTTCGAGAGTGCCGTTCAAACTGTGTATTTGTTTCACATATAGATGGAACCAGCGGCATATTTTGACGACTTGCGGGGGCTAATTCGCTCACACTCCATCAGACTACTTATCTTTCATCAGCACTAAAATGGATCATGGGTCAAAATTGTGTCCCAAATGTATGGTTTCATACAAAACTTACAAAACTATCAAAATCTGTGGTTCAATTCGCAAATTTCAGCATCTCCTCGGCGACTCGTCGCCAGAAAGTCGGGCTCCAGACGCTGATTGGTGGCACTTTCTTCCATCTTGTCGCGTGTGATCAGGTAGATGTCAGACCACTTCCTGAGTTCCAAAAACGCGTCAGTTTCACTCAAACATGCTGGAAAGGTTGATGAGGTTGATGCCCAACCAATGCCAGTCCAATTTATCCAGTCCAATATATCCAGTCGAGCACTCTGCCATTTGCTCCAAGAGTCACCAGAGCATTCTTGCCATCTTCGATGATTTGCATCGCCTGGAAAAACGCATGGTGAAGGTTTCAGCATCGCAGGAAGTCGCTGAAGAAACCCGGGGCCTGGCCTTTGGAGGGTCCAGCGACAAGATCTGATTGATGTTGATCTGCTCCTCAGACCCAGCCACAGGCTGGAAACCTCTTCCACACGAGCAGCTAATAGTGACATTCCATAGTCAAATTCTGCACACCAGAGATTTGGGTAATTCTGGATTCAAATTGATCCATTTTGATCCAAGAAACTGGGGGTCAAAAGTTAGTTGGCAATTTTACGCACATCCATTACGGATGTCTACTGGAAATCCATAGTCTTTACAGTAAAAAACCTAGAAAAAATGGGCTCCAGTGGATACTGCTCCTGCACTTTGTCTGCAATCTGATCAGCAATGCGTCCCATCAGCCGCTCCATATCCCTGATCGGGACTCTAAAAGTCATGGAACTCTGGTTTTGTTTTTGGTTTTGCTATGGAAATTGAGAGACTTCTCCACTTCTGTAGTCGCTTCCGGAAGTTCAATGGGTTGATGCGACAAGTTGCAGGTGTTCAATCCCGAATCGGACTGGTATCCTGTATTTGTTTTCCACCAATTCTCGGAGAAGTACAAGCACAAAAATGAAGATCTGAGAGAATCGCTTGTCAGTGTTGAAGTACCGCGAGATGATCCAAACCTCAGAGTTCGCACCCACAGGAAACTCCTCCAGTGTTTGGCCTCTCCAGATATTCTGTGACTGATTCGACTCAACTTAGTAATGTGAAACTCAATATCAAATGAATTCAAATGATATCTAATGTGTCATCTTTCAATACCAGTATATATCCATCATAAAACATGGATCCAAAAAAAATGGATTGGTTCAAGGGAAAACCGTAACCGGAAAGCAGATCTTCCGTTATTTTCCCCTGAAGCAACACTGGAAACAATCCATTTGAGCCATTAAAGATTATATATATATACATATATATATATATACATATGTGTATATATATATATGTATATATATGTATATATATATGTATATATATATGTATATATATATGTATATATATATATGTATATATATGTATATATATATGTATATATATATATGTATATATATATGTATATATATATATGTATATATATATATATGTATATATATATGTATATATATATATGCAGATTTCCCTATCCCATCTCATTGTACTAGTTGGTTGAAAACGGTTTTCCCGCTTAGCCTATGGGCTATCATAATCCCCAACAAATTTGGTAGTACCGATCAACCAGGGTATACCCAATCTTCATGCCTCGTCCTGGGGTCGGCACCATCCGGATGGCATTCATCAACGAAGGCAGCGTCTCCACAATGGTCTGCATCGATCCTGTTGCCAAGCTCTTGAAGTGTCGCCTTGGCATTGCACCATCCAACAGAACTCGTGAAGCATCCGAGACTTCAGTGGGATAATGGGATATCAATGGATATCATAGATATCAATGGAATATGTATGGGAAATACTGGAAACGAATGGGATGTGAATAGGAAATCAATGGGATATGTATGATATTAATATATATATATATTAATCATCCACCATGTCTATGTCACTGGGATATCTCCCTGTCAACCAAGTCACTCCAACGTGGTCAGGAACTTGACGTTGTCCTTGGCCACGACGTGCATTCCCTGCAGGGCTCCAAACTGATCCTGGAGAGCAACGGAAAGGCCACGTCAATGCTACGTGATTCCAAGACAAAGTTCCCAAGAATACCAGATAAACTCAAGAAGAACACCAGGAAATTGATCATGACTATTATAGTCTTCTGGGGTACACTACACTTATGATGAGTCATTGGGATCAATTTGGGATCATTGGTTGAACAACTTGTACCGCAACGTTTAACAACTCCGGCGGCTCCAACTTCTGTCCTGAAACTGCTGCAACACCGGCGGCTCAGAAGCCTCAAGGACTTCAAGGACCTCCGAGCTCAGAAATTTAAGGAGAACTGCTTGACTCAAAGGCAGAGTTTGGGAGCTCTCAAGGTGGCAAATGGTGGCAATCATATACCTATCACAGTATATCTCAGAGAAACAACTCCCCAAGATTCTTCTCACAAGCTCTGAATCCAGCCTTTTTCACACCTGGTAGTTGAAGCTGTTCGTAGACGGTCGAAACTTTGGAGGAGCGATCCCTCCAGAAGTCGATCTCGGCCATCGGAGGAAGGCTCATATTCTCTTTTTCTTTGTCTCTTTCACCTTCCTGCGCTGAAAGGTCAAGAAGTCAAGGGTGACGCTAAAGCTGAGGAGATTGACTCCAAAGTTTGAGAATGTTGGGAATGATTCTTTACATGTAAAAAAAAAACATCGGCAGATCTGCACCTCTTTCAGGACCTTTTCTATGATGCTACTCCATTCAGTCACTGCCTTGCCAAAGGCAAAAACGAAGCTGCATGCAGAGTGCAAGCCAACAAGTTGGAGTCATGCATTCACTTCATGTGTAACATCCCAGGAGAATTCATGAGAGACAACGATCCGCGCTGCTTTAAGCAGTTTTTTGATAAGCTGCAAGAGACAAATGAATCAATAATATAATCTACAACGCTCATTCCCACCTGCTCGAGTATCGAGACTACGCTTGGATCGTGACGTGCTGCCTCCATGTCCTGAAGGTCATGGAATGCGCTAAGCCAAAAATCCAAGGCAGGCCTCCAAAGTTGTCTGCTTGGTTGAGGCAAATCAAATATATAGATTGGTGCATGACCTATACAATCCTACGTCTACAGTTTGCTGAAAATCATACTTTGATCGTGACTTGTCCACGAAGGCCTCCAGATCAACTGCAGGGACTCGAATATTCACGTTGCCATAGACCTGTTGCAGAGAACTCAATTATCACAAATAAATACAAATAAGTCTTGATGATCGCTTTAACAGCTTTCCAATATGTTCTAATCCATCAAGGCGGGAAAAACACAAAAAGAAAAGTCCCAGCCTGCACCACTGTTTGGTGAACATGTCCTCGAAATCTCACGGTGTAGCCCAAGATCTCGTCTTGGATGTGAGATGGCCTCTTCCACACGAGTCGGAAAAACATGTGACAAAACAAATCATGAACCATACCAGTACCTAAAGTCTACTAGTGGTGTAAAAGCTTTGAAAAATGTCAGGCCGGTGCAAATTGATGGCATCCGCTTCTTCCTCTGGTGCTACCTCACTGAATCTTCCAAAGGGAGCAGATGGCATTCGTGTCTTCGAGCAGAAGGTGAAGGGGCTGTCCGCGGCTCAGTTGCGCACGACTGCAGCTGCCACTATCTCCTTACTGAACGAATGGTTGCAGAGTTGCACGCAGATTTTCGAAGAAACAACACACACAAGACATGACATCAACAAATGATTTGATCACCTCCACTTGCTCAACAGCGGTCTTCTCAGCTGCCTCCTGTGTCGACTGAGAAGCTAAGTTGGTTTTTCACTGGATGAACATGGGTAAATTCCTATTTTTGGCAGCTAAATCCATATTTTTCATTTCTCAGTTCTCTGAACAGCACACCTCATCACCACCAGGCTCATTGCCACGACCGCCTTCATCTAGCTCTGAGCCTCGAAGTGGTGCAAATCCCAACCGTTTTGGTCCAGTCATCGTCTATGGTTTCTCAAAAGTTCCTAAACTCTTCAAGTGGTTTGTGAAAGTTGTAAAATACACTGATTGAATGACACCCGGTGTTTTTTTCTGCTGCATATCTGAGTTCCAAGCCATCAGCTGCAGCCTCTGCCCTTTCACAACAGCATGGTCCACCAGTCCACCATGAAATGAATATGGAAATGGACTTTGATACTTGCGGGTCATTTTCTTTAAGCACCACCCATCAGTTCTATGTCATCTTCAAACAACCCTCTATTCGGGCGGGAGTTTGAAGAGAAAAGGTCATGCCAACAGCCCCTGGACTGAGGAATCTGCTCTTCATCCTCCGCCTGTCACTGACGAATGTCATATCCCCTATGGGAAAATTATGGTTTTTGACACCAAAAAATAGAGCACTGTTGGATAGTTAATTTTGGGAAATTTTTCAACAAGAATATTGAGTAGTCTGCAAGAAAAATGGTGGTAACACCTATGACTGTCTTCCACCCTCACCTCAGATTCTGAACTCCGCCGGCGACTTTCGGCTTTGGCTCGATTGGTTCCTGTGCAGAAACATATTTTTGGTGCTCCCAGTTGGTAAGTGCTTACTATTCCGTCTTCATGTATAAATACATATACACATATAACCCATATATGTTTGGGGGTATTCCATATGTGGCTGTGTCATTATATCGTTAATAACACCGAAACTATAAAACTGAGAACCATCCTACAACTGGGTGAATTAAGATCGGTGTTTACCCTCTTGGTAGCGATCACCCAAATGTCACCAAATTGCGACTTCTGCCGGTGTGCCTTCGGATGTGTCGAACCTTTGAAAGCATCAAGGAAATATTACATTACAATATATATATATGTGTGTGTACATGTATATACGAATATAAACTGTATATATATATATATATATCCCCCTCCCCAAAACCTATATTTTGAGTGTCTGATGTGACGATTGTGTGACAGATCTGGTGAAAGTCATGGTCATTGCTGTTGAAGATTCCAATGGATTGCCAAAACAAACATCGGTTCATGAGCAAGATTGAATATTTATAGTGGGCACGGGTGACTTGGGACCAGTACTATACCCTTTGGACCCTGTGCACAGGCAGATGACTTGGGAGTTTGCTAAAAAATTGGGACGTACGATGGTGACATGGGACACGGGTAGGTTTTACAATATGCTAGTAGTCCTGAGTCATCAGACATCAGCATAAAGTTCTGCAAACGATGGTGGTTAGTGGAAGCACAGAAGTACAGAATGTGCTAGATAGTGAGCAGTGCGCAGCAGCCAGACGAGTTTTCGATGCCGTCACCCCGGTTAGACATCAGATCTTGGCCATGTGCCAGGAGCACAGTGTGCCACAGGCAAGCCAGAGATCAGCATTTCTGTGCCAGTACTCATACTGAGCACTACGGATCTTTATCCGCATGAGAGGAGACCCCACTGTACAGTTTTGGTTCAACTTGATTCTGTCTTTCAAGTATCGCCAGGCCCGATCGATGATCTGAGTCCCACCCTTGGTTTTGATTGGCAAACCAGATTTGGGATCTTTGTGGGTAATGAGCTTCACGTATGTTGGAGGCTTCCAAACCCATTTGCCCTTGACCTTGATCCTTTTTTTGCAATGCTTGACATGGTCATGGAGAATACCAGGCAAGCGCAATCGATAAGACTTCGCAGCATCGGTGTGAAGGACAACACAGCGGTCCTGGAGATGCTTTGTGGCCAGGGGCTTCCACTCGACCTTCCTAATGGCGCCTGGACCAAGAGATCTTGTAGCAGACATAGTAGGGGACAATCTCTTGAGGAGCAGTGTCTGTGGACAACCGCGCTGGATGATGCCACACCACTGCTCCCAAGCCACAGGCTTTGCAGGATCCTCGGCACAATCCTTGAAGTCTGTAGTTGTGAAAGTCGCCTCGTCTGCCTCGATGTCCATCCAAGTTTTGCCGTTGCCGAAGACAATGAGCTTCTCTTTCTCTTCCACCCATGCTTTTCGAAGTTGCATCATGCGCTTGTCCATGTCCTCAATGGCCTTGTGGTTGATGTGCAAGATGCGATGAATGGTAGCATTGGGAACTCGATTCAAGAGCAAGAACAAGAGAGCAGATTGGGTTTGAAGAGATGTATGGCTTGAACCTCTTGCATCCACGAAGAGAGGATGTAGGTGATGTGGATTGATGTAGGCTTGACAGCCAAATCCATTGCACCTGTGCCTCGGCATCCCAGAGTCTCCAGTTTGAAGTTTGGAGTTTGGAAAGCTTACCCTTCTGGCAACGAGGGCATGTCGAACCTGTCCAGTCATGTAGAAGACGATCTGCTCGAAGTAGTTTGATCAAGCCAGCATCCGATGCACTCAGGAAGTCCTTGAGCTTGCGTTTCCAAGCTGTCTGATCCATGCGCTGTTCCTTGATAGCACCCTTCGTCCGCACATAAGGGATACTTTTCCAGCCGTTGTTCTTTTTTTTTGGCAGGTCTTTTCAAAACTTTTCTGCCTGTCCCTTTCTTTGTGTCTGGAAGGGATTGAACTTGAGGCTCTTCACATTTCTCTTCCCCATGTCGAAGCGGTGGACCGACACTCTACACCAAAACTGTGAACCCAAAATGCTCGACAAGACCACGCAACATAAATTGGATGTCAAGGTGCTGCAGTGAAGAACAAGTCTTTGAAGCAAGAAGAACAACACATTCAAGGCATGTGAGAATCTAATATGCAGACAAACAGACCTGAAGCAAAATGGGAATGCCAATTGTGCATGCACCACAGACGAGACAAGCAGAGCATTGAATATGCAAGAACAATCTGAATGGAAGTGGACTCAGAAAGTGGATAGAGCTCTTTTTGTTCCCGAGAGCGTGTGAGCGCAGGGTTCTTCCAATAGTGGGGGTCTGTATCTCACCTTCTCATCTTCACACCTTCTCATCTTCACATCTGCTCATCCTCACATCTGCTCATCTTCACATCTTCTCTCACATCTGTTCATCTTCATATCTTCTCTCACATCTTCTCTCACATCTTCTCTCATCTGCTCATCTTTCTTCATATCTTCTCTCACATCTTCTCTCACATCTGCTCATCTTCACATCTTCTCTCACATCTTCTCTCACATCTGTTCATCTTCATATCTTCTCTCACATCTTCTCTCACATCTTCTCTCATCTGCTCATCTTTCTTCATATCTTCTCTCACATCTTCTCTCACATCTGCTCATCTTCACATCTGCTCATCTTCACATTTGCTCATCTTCACATCTTCTCTCACATCGTCTCTCACATCTGCTCATCTTCACACCTTCTCTCACATCTTCTCGCCTTCACATCTTCTCTCCTTTCTCTCTCCTTTTTCTCTCTCTCGCCTTCTTTATCTTTCTCTCTTTAGGCCGAGGGTGGTACCGGCGGCGAGTCACGAAACGGCAACCCTTTCGCACGAAATGAGGGTCGATCGGCAAAAACTGAGGTAAAATTGCGATTTGACTTGCCCCGGAGCAACCCTTTCGCACGAAATGAGGGTCGATCGGCAAAAACTGAGGTAAAATTGCGATTTGACTTGTCCCGGAGCAACCCTTTCACACGAAATGAGGGTCGATCGGCAAAAACTGAGGTAAAATTGCGATTTGACTTGCCCCGGAGCAACCCTTTCGCACGAAATGAGGGTCGATCGGCAAAAACTGAGGTAAAATTGCGATTTGACTTGTGCCGGAGCAACTTTTTCGCACGAAATGAGGTTTATGTCGTACGAGCGTTTCTGTGTAAAGATGTTTGTGTGTAAAAGTGTTTGTGTGTACAAGTGCATCTGTGTAAAAGCAATTGTGTGTCAAAGCTTTTGTGTGTAAAAGTGTCTCTTTGTAAAAGGGTTTGTGTGTAAGAGTGTTTCTGTGTAAAGATGTTTGTGTGTAAAAGTGTTTGCGTGTAGAAGTGCATCTGTGTAGAAGTGTCTGTGTGTAAAAGCTTTTGTGTGTAAAAGTGTCTATGTGTAAAAGTGTTTGTGTAAAAGTGTTTGTGTGTACAAGTGCCTGTGTGTAAAAGCGTCTATGTGTAAAAGCTTCTGTGTGTACAAGCGTTTGTGTGTAAAAGCAGCTCCTGTGTGTAAAAGGGTCTGTGTGTAAAAGTGTCTGTGTGTAAAGGCTTCTGTGTGTAAAAGTGTCTGTGTAGAAGCGTCTGTGTGTAAAAGCTTCTGTATGTAAAAGCTTCTGTGTGTAAAAGCTTCTGTATGTAAAAGCTTCTGTGTGCAAAAGCTTCTGTGGGTAAAAGCTTTGTGTGTAAAAGCTTTGTGTGTAAAAGCGTCTGTGTGTAAAAGTGTTTGCGATGCAAACTACTTGTCTTGCACTTCTCACTATTTTGTCTTGATACTCCTCTTCTCGACTGCCTATAACACAGCTTTCATATATCGTTTCTAATATTGCGTCTCCATACTAACAAGAGAAGACCCTGCTCCTCTACGCTCTCGGGCCATCCGTCGTCTAGTTTCGCCTTTGCCATGGATGAAATGCACATACGGTGAATGGACGCACCAAACTCGAATTTGCCTGCAAATACACAGACACAATAACCCAATCAATTGTGTTAAAATGTGCAGTGTGCAGGACACAAAAGGAAATCAGATCTCACAGCGAATGCACTCACTCCATCCCGCCGAAGTCGAAGACGTCGCCCTCGCCCACCTGGTCCATTGCCTCTTCAATAGCTTCTTCCAAGGTCTGCACTTCAGGGTCCTTGCTGCGCTGCCATCAGAGGCGCCGTGCCGGTCTGGCAGCCAAGTGCAATTCTCTTGAACAATCCTATTTTTCTATAGTGGCACATATCCGTTTATAGATGTTTATAGTATAGCTGGAACTGCACCCACAGGTGTGGCACCAGGTATGGCCGTGTCAGTTGTAGCTGAGTGAACATGAGATGTGACTATAAACTTAGTGACAACACTCAAAGGGTAACCTTAGACTGGGGAAAATATGCCCAGTTCAATTGATAATCTTAGTGGATACTGGTGGTAGACAAACCCTGCAGGGCCACAATGCTTCGTCAAGTCTTTGGAGATCCCCCAAATAAAATTATGATCATAGCGATAGGGGCCTCATATCCCAACTCATGTCCGTAAAAATGCCAGGTTTATATCCAATGTTATACAGTTACAGCCATAAAAATCAGGCCAACGGTTTCCAATTTCACAGCCGCCCTAGCCGTAGGCCCCCCTGCAAGTCTTTCTGCAAGTCCTTCAGGCCTGAAACATGTGATCCCCAACATGGAAAGGGGTTGGGGCAACTGCCAGTATTGACATCTTAAAAAACATACAAGACAGTGGTGACCCATAGTCATAGTTTGCGAAGTTGGCTTACAACTGGATTCAAGGTGTACGTTGAATGTAACTAAGTATAGTCAGATGGGGTTGTGAACTAACCAGCATTTACCAGAATAACGTAAGGGGGCCCCCGCCTTATATCATGGTGCGGGCTCATTGTGGGGTCACGATTCATCCATGGATCAATTTCAAAGTTGGGGAGCCCAAAAGTTGGATGGCTCGACCATGTTAGAACTGACCTTGAAGGTATGGATCCATACACTGAGGGCTCTGCGGACAGCCCCGTGATCTCCCCTCCTCGGAAGACAAAGAGGATCTGAATGGCGTTGGTTGCCGTTCGGGGATGAAAATGGCGGAAACAAAAATCTACAGGTTTTGATCGTACTTCCCGAAAATATAGGGCGAATAAAGATTTACAGTAAAAATACTGTTTTTACCCATTAAAAAGAAAAAACATCCCCTTCCCATAAAAAAATAAAATAAAAGTTGGTCTGCCATCCGACAACGATCTCAGGGGATCCGGGCCTGTACCTGCAACCGTGGCAGAACTGGCACTGCTGCCTCAGGGACTTGAGGGGAGGCATGCGGGGATTAACAAAGTGGCGTCCAGGACGGTACCTTTTTTTGTGCCGGAGATTGCTAAGCTGAAAGAAAAACTGAAATAGGAGCGTTTGACCCAAAGGGAAGCACCGGATTGAGATCCAAACCCGCTTCTGCAGCCGGTTGCTTTGCGGAGAAATCGACATGGGATCTTCCCGTGAACCTTAGTTGTGAAAGAAAGAACAATAAAGCCTCATATTTATCAGGGTGGTGGTATAATATTCAATCATATGAACGAGTGATTTTTTGCGGCAAATGAAGCTGAATACAAAGTGGATTGTATTTTGGATTTGAGTTGCTTTTTGTTCAACCAGGTCCTGGGGAAATACATGGAAATGCTTGGCGTCACACGAGCTTATCGCTTATGTCCCAATACAGGACATGTCGTTTCCAGTTACGAAATTATCAAAAGCGCATCCAAACCAAAACATACCGCTCCATCCACAAAGTCCTACGTTCTAGTCCTCCCCTCAAGAATTGCAGCCGATTCCACAAAGTATGTCCTCTTACTGGGTTTCCTGTTCAGCACCAGAATCAAACATCACCAAACTGCATTGGTTTCATCCTTTTCCATCATGTTCCATCGTTTTCCATGCTTTTCCATGCTTGGCCATGCGTTTTATAGCGCGGCATGGTTTGTTCGGTAGTGGCATATAGTGACGGTTGTACACTTCCAGTTCAATTCAACTGTCATTTGAGTTTCTGTATCTGCTTGTGACTGCCACTCACCTACCGTGGCCATCCTGCACCAGTAAATAATAGCTATACTATGGACACACTTTAAAGCCACTGCTCAGAAAACCGTTTTCACCATCACCAAGGCACACAAAGTGCTGGGTATGGACTGCCTGCAGATGCCGGATGAAGTACCAGTGAAAGCACAATTGAACCAGCGTACAACAATATATGGGGCAGTGTAAGTCTTCAGGGAAGCCGATCTCAATATTCTCAAGCTGAGTTTTTGGTTTAGACTGTGTTGAAACCAGGAACAGGAAAACAAACTGCAAAGTCCATAAAGGGTTCCGTTTGCTCTGCAATCAGATTTATTCTTGATTTTGGTGGGTAGTCTGTCTCAGCCATCACGGTTTTTCGAAGTGCCTACACGTTACTGGCAGCCCAGTTTTTTGATGGACACAGCAACATGATATCATGAGGTAATGTCATAAATAAAATACACTGCTGGATTGACAATTCGTTAACATGTTCAACATTGAAACATCCATCTGCTGCATCCGCATGAACATCATCGGGTTCATCATAGGGTTCATGCCACCCATCATGCCTGCGAGATGAGAAAAGATGAGAGAAGGCAGAAAAAGACGTTTCAAGGAGCGTATTACCTAATCACCAAGTTCCTGTGGTATAGCAGAGAGTATCATCGCAAAACAGGGGAAAAACGTCACTAGGTCATTCCGGTGTACAATATTTGCAAGTTGGCATAAGGTGGCACCCCGCAGTTTTAAGTTGCTTTATCAACCCCATCAAGTATACTTATAACTCAACCATAGTTAACCAGGTTATGTATGTGATTGTATGTGTGTCAACTTAGATATCTTGGGGACCCCAACTTGTGGCTGCTAAGTCCTGAAAGATCTGAAAGATTGGAAGAGCCCAAAAATCTTCACACCTTCCCTGGGACTCACGCCTGGCATGCCGCCCATGCCGGGCATGTTGCCACCCATGCCGGGCATGTTGCCACCCATGCAGCCCATGCATGGCATCATCCCTGGCATGCCTGGTGAAGGAAAGAACTGACTTGTTTGCTGGAAAATCACCATTTTGAACAGGTAAATCATGTGTCTCATCAAACTGAATAGGCGATGCTTCATAGCTGTGTCGATATGTTGAATAAGGGTACCTGACTTGTAGCTTGTGTCGTTTCCCTGTCAAAAATAATGAGTTCCCATGGGTTTTCCATTGCCAAATCTTGTAGGATGCTTATTGTCATGTGTTCTTTCACCATGCGGCAAACCCAACAAGAACCTAATATCTTTGAAGGCTTTTGTGAGAACCACCCTGATAGATCTGTCAAATCTGTCATAATATGGATACTTGAATTGATAATTAATTGACTCCCCTGGAGCTTCCCCCAATGGTTTTGCCCCTGGGTGCACCACTGAAACCACAGACTGGCAGGGTTTGCTGGTCCTATTTCCCTTTGATCTTTTGGAACATATAATATTTTGAAAGTTAAAAGCTGGTTGATCATCCCAACATAGTGTGTACACAGAAGAAATCTACTGAGCTTTGCAAAATTGAACCTGAAATTTAAATTCTGCAGGCCTGGGGGTTGAGAGAGGCACTGGAGAGAACTGATTCGTAGCTGGGCTAATAGAGCAATTAGATGCTCGTGGGTCGCTTGGGATCAGAATTAAGACCCAAAACCCTCAAACCAAGAGGTTTTGCGGGTATCTCGGTTCTTTAGCTCCCTCAACACAAATCACCCTTACGATCCACAAATCAACAGCAAAGCCCTGATTCTTCAAACAGATCAAACTGCCATACCCATGCGTACCCTGGTCAACCAGCACGCCCCTGGGGTGCACTGACGGTTGATACACACGCGATTCAGAAGGCCACTGTGGGGGTCGGAGCGACCTGTGTTTCACGTGGATCAGCCCCAGAGGTGGCCCTCCAATAACAAATTACAGTAGGTTAATAATATCAACAAATGGCTACGATTTTTGAATGATAAATGCTTCGAAGAATTAAAACTGAATGGTAATTGAAGATGAACCATACATAATCAATGGTAGTAGTAGAACTACTGTTTATATATATATACCTGGAGAACCGATTGATACACAAATTTCTGCTCAAAGGGGATTTGATACACAACTTGGGGGTGTGTCCTGTTTTCATCTGTTTGATTGCTTTTTAGCTAATCGTGCAAAAACAGGGATTCGAGCAGTTTCTGGATCACATTGTGGTTATGCCAGCCCGTCCCCGGTACAGACCTTTGGGTTCAACACATCAAGGGTCAATGACAGTTCTGCCAGCTTTCAGCTGAACGCTCCATGCCCTCGCTGCCTTCATGGTTTTCCTTTCCAAAGACTTCTCACGCTCACGTTTGGTGGCCACCCGCTCACCTTCCATGGAGGCTGCTCTTTCCAAGCAACTTGACTCAGGACGATCAGCATGAAAAAGACCACGCACGTGCTGACGAACTCCCCAATCCGGCTGCCGTTGCTCCTGAAGCTCCTTGAAGATGAGAGATAGCCACGCCTGTTCCTTCTGAACTTCCACTTCAAAGTTTGGGGGCAAGCCTTTGTGATTGTTTTTGACCTTGCCATACCACTTCTTGCCTTCATCAGTGAGATAGCCAGCATCAGGAATGCATTTGCGAGGAACTTGATCGTCATTGACGCCATTCTTCCTGTAGTAGACGAACTGCTTGGTACAAGGCCGCACCATCTCCCAGAAGGTCTCGAATTTCAACATGGGAATGAAAGACTCGCCTGCAATGACACTGGCATCATATGCATTGGCAGCAAGGGCACGAGGTTGGTTCTGGACCCATTTGACAGCGCCCCACCGAGCCCAAGACATGCTTTCATAAAGACCAACATCCAGCAAAGACTTCAACGCTCTCAAACTAAGGCTTTGAGTGCATGGATCATCAAGGAAGTCACCATGATAACTGTGCCAGTCTCACCCCGGAGGAAGTCTATCTCCGGACTACACCTGATGCAAGGCTCACCGTCCACTTGGTACTGGTTCTTGTTGAAGCGGCATTGGGCCATCAGCACGCTCCGGCCAAGAGGACTTTTTCCACAAGCAGGCTCACCAAGCATCACCAGGGCAGAGAGGTTGAAGTTCTAAATGTCCTCCAAGATCTCCAGAAGCCAGGATTGAAAGAACACTGGGGTCAGTGGCAAAGGCCATTCGAACTCCTTCCGAGCCAGCGCACCTCCAGAAGACAACTGTCGAAGAGCTTGCTGCACTAGGTTCTGAGGCCAACCAAAGATGGGAGAGCTGGACTTGCGAAGTTCCTTTGTTTGCCAACGTAGCTGCGCAAGATCACAAGAACTCCTCGGACCATGTTTGGCTATGAAGTCAAAGCCCTTGTCCAAGCCATCATCTTCTAGATCATCAAAGGCCTTGCGGTTCTTTACTGCAGCGGTCTCGGCCCCAAGATCAAAGCATCGGAAGTGTGTGCCCCCCAGGTTCTGCAAGCAATACTGCAAGATTTTGCGGCCCACAGTCGGTTGGTTCATGAACAATGGTCTATGGGTATCGCCAAAAGCAAGATTCTTCATGACAGAGAGCTTGCACTTTTGGGGAAAGATGACGTGCTTGATGATAACGTAGGTGCCTTCAGTGAGCTCAGTCAAAACCATGTGGAGCTTGCAATCACTCGAGACTTTGCTGCGAAGGCCAAAGGGCCCAGGAAGAAGCTGCAAGTCCTTGTTGATGATGGCATCCTTGTACTTCCTCTCAAGGTCTGCCAGGGAGATGTCCAGACGGTAGTTTTTCACTACATCCAAGTAGTGCACAGATGGGTTGCAATCCGTAGTCTCCACGGGGACCATGGGGAAGTTGAGATGGTGAAAAAGGCCTTGCGGTGCTTGACAGGTGAAGGGTGATGCCAATGAGCGACACGTCATACCATCACAGACTAGATTGTAGTCCTCCAGGGTCATATCCTCAGGAGCCTTAGGCATTGGAACGAGATGGCGTGAGGAACCTGGACAGAACGAGGCTTGAGTTTGAGGCGCTGCGATGACATTCTAAGGTCAATGAGGTCAGAACTGGTGTTGTTATCAGATGATATGGGAATGCGAAGTTCCATGCGTGCATCATATAACTATGATTCAGAATCAGTGAACACACAGTGACCTGATGAGTCAAGTATTAAAAGCTGCACAGTCCACTGGGCATGGTTACCTTTTTTTCAGCTCATCGTTCCGCATCCCCTGGCTCTACCCTCCTTACACACCTTCTGGTGTGGAGGGTGCAAGCAAATGCTGCAGCAGCTCCGGCGGTGTCATTGGTGAAAATGTGACTGGCGCCGCTGCAACCATACCAGGCGGTGAAGCCGGAGGTGTCCCTGGAGGCGTTCGTGGCGATCTCCATGGCGGTGTTCGCGGTGGTGTCTCCGGTGGTGTACCCGGTGGTGTGCCTGGCCAAGTGCTTGGAAAGTCGACAGGGAAAGTCCACGCAGACCTGAGTATGGCAGTTTGATAGAAGATGCACAAAAGTGATGGCACATGAGGGAAAGGCAACGACAGGTGCATTGACAATGGCAAGAAAACCCATGCAGACCAGGAGCTCCCAGAAATTATCTTCATACCTTGGGTGATGCAGGGCCTGATGTCATATGTAAAAGTTTCAAAGCAGTGAATTGGCAGACTACCGGGTGACAACTTTCACCTGCCAAGGGACTACCATGGATCAGCTTCTAACCTCAGCCGGTGAGTTGTCCAAAGGTGAGAATGTGTGGACTGCATTTTGGGAACCATGCAGTACAAAAGTGCGAAGTAGAAATGCGTATCTCAAGTGCAAGCTTTGCTGAGGAGACAAGGGGCTGCAATGATTCAGCATCGAACCTTAGACAATGACCAGGGGAGAATGCATGATTGACAATGATTTTTTTTCTCAGAGACGGCAGGTTACTATAACAAGAAACTTGGTAGTGACGGCCGCGTGGTTGTCGCCAGTTCCCTTAAGAAAGCCCGGCTTTTTCAAGACTTTCCGGAGAGCCGGACGGGTCTTCCTGGCTCGCAGGCCCATTGTGGCAGAAGACTGAAGTTCGATGCGTCGCTTGATGGGTGATGGCGACCAGTACAGCTAGAAAAACTGAAAAACTGAAAAACTGAATTCTGAGGAAGATATCTCAGGTCAACATAGTACCTGAGAATTCAGTGCTTCAGTTTTTTCAGTTTTCCAGGTACGTGATGGGGAACAGAACTGAAAAACTGGAAAACTGAAAAACTGAAAAACTGAATTCTGGTGAAGATATCTGAAGTCAACATAGTACCTGAGAATTTAGTTTTTCAGTTTTTCAGTTTTCCAGGTACATGATGGGGAACAGAACTGAAAAACTGAAAAACTGAATTCTGGTGAAGATTTCTGAGGTCAACATAGTACCTGAGAATTCAGTGTTTCAGTTTTTCACTTTTCCAGGTACATGATGGGGAACAGAACTGAAAAGCTGCAAAACTGAAAAACTGAAAAACTGAATTCTGGTGAAGATATCTGAGGTCAACATAGTACCTGAGAATTTAGTTTTTCAGTTTTTCAGTTTTCCAGGTATATGATGGGGAACAGAACTGAAAAACTGAAAAACTGAATTCTGGTGAAGATATCTGAGGTCAACATAGTACCTGAGAATTTAGATTTTCAGTTTTTCAGTTTTTCAGTTTTGCGCATTCCATTGATCAATTTTTGGCCTTAGAAAAATATGTGCCAAAATATGTAGAATTTACTGACTGTAAATAGCAGTAAAATCAAAGGGTGCATAGGTTTTGGGGGGGTACCATTTATATATATATACATATACATATATATGTATATAACTTGGATCCTGGTATCCTGTGTGACTCTGTCGCAAAGTTCCCTGAAAACGAGACCTTTGGATTGCAACAGATTCACCGCATGTCCTTTGCTAAGTGCAGGGATGTAGATCTCGTTCATCATCAGCTCAAGATCTCTCAAAAAGGTGCCTCCAAAAGGGCGAGTCAACCAGCTAGCAGCTTGACTGTGTCTCAGTTTCTGACTTGCTCCAAGTGGCTTTGTCTGAAAATGGGGCTCCCCAAAAAAAATGGATGGTTTATCAGTTTATCATCCTTTTTCCCAAATAGCCAGGATTGGAAGTATACTTAACATAAACATATATGAACCATGTTCACGCAAATCTCTAGGCCCAAAGCACCGACCTTCCACGGTCCCGAAAGTGACTTCTCGTTGGATTGTGGCGGGACTGCAGGGCCTCAATCTCCACCACTGGAGGATACATCGCAGTTCGGCACTGACTGAAACCCACTGAGGTAGAGACCCACTGATGTTCTTCATGAAATACAGACACAATCTGTCTAATGCTCCATCAATGAGGGATCCAACCTCAGCTGAGCAAAACATCTTGCAAAACATGTTGGGAAAAAATGCAACCTAGGTAGAATGCAGAAACTGAGGCTGGAGCTGCAACTGTCAATACTTCACCTGCAAGTCGAAATGTCAGTGCTTTAGCGTATGGAAGTCCATTACGCATCCTTTTTTGGACCAAATCCTTGCAGAATTCTTGGATCCAAGCGAGAAAGCATGGTTGTGGCATCGCGCGAAAAGGTCTTGGTCCGCCTTGGCTCTGGCTGCCAATTCTCCAGCGAAAAACACAACGCCAAAGCGGCTACTTTGGTAAGGGTCAAGTCATTGGGTACCCCAATCATTGGATGGGTCAAATTCAAAATAATATATAGACCAAAATCTGTGATTTCCCAGGTCTATAAAATTTGACCCGTAATGTCTGGTGCCTTGGGCCGTCCAAGGTATGGACGCTGCGGACGCTGCGCTTTTCCGTCGCTCAGGCTTCACCTCTTCCGCTTCATCTTCAGCTGGAATGTAGACAGTCTCACCCTCTGCCTCACCGCTGAAATTTGAAAGTTGGTTGGCATGTTCAATAATTTCAACGGTTCAATGAATTGGCATCAGGGCAAACTTGTAGGAAACTTTCTGAATAGTCTTTTCAGACATACGTAAGGGTTTCTTGCAGATTTTCGTTTCAACCAATTATTGGAATATGTGTTCTCAAATAAAAGTTCAGGTGCAGCATCTCGCTGTATCTCAAGGAACAATTTTCACGGGATGCCCAACCACGATGATGGGATTCTTTACGATGGGTATATAATCCCCTGCCATTCCTGATATGTAGACCCCATTTTCATAGGGGCATGACCATCCCCTTGCATATGGATACATCATCCCCTACCAATATTTCAGATGGGCGTGTGTGACATACGTGTATATTGTGTATATTGCTTGTATAAATATAATATACATGTATATATATATATATATGCATATATATATATAAACTACAAAATATATATATATGATGTATCATATTGTATATATAATATACATAATATATATAATTATTAAAATATAATATACAAAAAAGAAAAATATTATATTATTATATATAATATTAAATTTAATAATAGATAATAATATATAATTATAATATATATATATATATTATTTATTATCTATATTAGCTATATTATATATTATATATTATATAAAGAAAAATATATTAAATATTGTATATTACAACAAATTTTAAAAAAAAACATATATTATATATTTTATATATTTTGTTATGTAATATATATATATATATATTATACTAAATATTATATATTATATACTATATAAAATATTTTATATATTATATATTACATATTATATGTTATATATTATATATTAAATATTATATATTAAATATTACATATTAAATATTATATATTATATATTAAATATTATATATTATATATCATATATTGTATATATTATATATTATATATATTATATATATAACAAATATTATTTAAAAAAATATCTATTAAACATTATATTTTATAAATTTATAATATATTTATATATTATTATATTTTTTTAAATATGATATATTATATAGTATACATTATTTATTATGTATTAAATATTATTTATTATATTATATATTATATTATATATTAAATATTATATATTATATATTGCATATTTTGTGCTATATTTTTACATTATATATTATATTATATATATTTGATTATATCCACATTAAATTAAATATATTATATATACTTCAAATAATCGATTATTTATATAATGTAATAAATAATATCTAATATATAATATATAAACAAAATATATATTATTATTATATACTATATTAAAGACTAATATATATATATATATAATATGTTTAATATGTTAAATGTAAAATATATATATATGTTTAATATTGAATATATATAAATGGATAATATATTATATCATATATACTATATATATATTATATTATATATGCTACAGATAAGTTAAATTGAGTAACAACACCCAAAAAAACAACAGAGAAGTCAAACCAAGACGGTGACACCAAGGGGCAGCGGCAACCTGTTTTCGCCATGCTTGAGCCAAAAGTAAATAAGATGTACTACTGGACCTTGACCGGAAAGGAAGGGTTTATAAATGAATAAGTGGGTATGATTTACACCATGAACTGTACCGTGGTCAAAGGTCCCTAAGGATTCTGTACACATGGTCACCTAGGGCCCTACAGGCTTCCATGAACCCTCGCATAAACGAAATGAAAGTTTACGGCTCTTAAAACGGATTCCAGGCAAGATATGAACTGATTTCATTGAGAAACCTACCATGCCTGACAATTCTAAGCAGTACTGCGCCATGCAACTAAGTACCGATGCTTGAAGTCCAACCGAATGTTGGCGCGCCGCCGGAGCAGCCAATCACCAATATCCGGGAAAAGGATTAAGGCAATCTGACGAATATCCTATGCGATCCTCAACGGATGTTTAATTACCAATGCATGAAATCCAACCGGATGCCGTGCAAGTATGAATTACCGATGCGCGGATGCAGGGACGGCGCTGTCGCAGCCAACCTCCATTAGGCACGAATACAAGACCGGAAGATAAGACAATGAGAGTCCAATGACACATCCACAAGAAATGACTCACCAAAATCCAATGGATGAAAAGTTCACAGATGAGACTTGGTCGCATCCGTGCTGTACGCTTAGCAGCTTGTATATAATTCATGACAGTGAATGACGGCTTAGCACATCACGTGAGCTCAACGGAGAATGGCAGGGCACAAGCTCCACTGAACCCATAACTTGATGGTTAACCCAACAGTTGAGGCTGGTGGCAAAGAAGGCGTCATGACAAAAGCCTTCATGACTGATGTCCTTAGGACTGACGCGCGCTTTTAACAACTTAGTTGCATTGACTGATGAGTGCGGGAGGGGTGGGATGACCACACACATGTGCAACTGAAGTGGCTTGGGATGCTTAGCAAAATCCAAGGCAGAGTCCAAAGCCATGCAATCACTTAGGATCACCATGCATGACAAGGATAAAGATTGACAAAAGTGACGAAAGCTTAGCAACGACACCAAACGAAACGTTGAACGCAGAGATTAAGGAAATCCAAAGACAGTCAAGGAGGAACGGCAAAGCACAAAACTCCAATCCAAATGAAGACCGGCGTGGCACAAACTTCATAGGACCAACTGGCCTTTGGGAAACAGAATATTTCATTTCCACCCTGATCTACCAGGAAGGTTGGTGACGAGAAATCATGTTGAGGAAAAGTCGACCTCATGGGGCTTCAGCTTTGCGAGTGCAACCCTCCACATAACCTTGCACCTTAAAATACAGTTCTGGAAGGCTCTTCAACGACTTGATCAGTGCACCGGCTAACCAACGATCCAAGCGAGGAAACAAGGCAGATGAGTTTCCTACAAACTTTCCACCACCAACTTGGAACGCAACTGACAACCACCGGGTCAAAGCTTCATCACCGAAAGAGTCAAGTGCGAGCATTCTTCCAACTGCGATATTCGGATGCATTATCTGGGGGTGGCTCGATGCAAGCATTTTGAAGGGCTCGTGAGTCAACCATACTCCTTTCACTTCCTTCGTTTGGTGATGCCGTATCAACAAATACAATGATTTCTCTTCATCATCGTCATCGCCCCCCTCTTCCCCAGGCCAAGCGTCATTGTTTGGTGGAGAGCCTGGTGGTCCGGCAGGGAGCTGAATACCTGATTGGAGCGGAGCTGCATTACCCACATGGGTATTATGTTGACAGAAATCCGTGCCATTGTGCTCAAGGCTTCCCAAACCGAAGCAACCAAAATTGGATAGCCGACATGATATTCTGATTCTGACTCAACAGAGACTTATTCTCATTGAAGCGATTCTCCAGTTGAGCCCGAGCCAACTGAACTTCGGAGGATAACTGTTGCAAGGAATCATCCGTCTCGACACATGACTGATGTAGTGGTCTGAAGTGACCGAATCTGCTGACAGGCTTGGGAGTAAATCTTTCTGGAAAGCCCATCAAAATGGCTTTGAGAAGAGACTCGATACTTGATGATACTGTCTTGCTTCGTCGGCTCTGAACGCCTCTTTCACGATTCCGATATGGATTCAGTGAGGAACTTCTGCTCCTAGATCTTTCTGCGATCTCAAGCAAACAAGCTTGCCCTTCAACTGATTCGGAACTCAACTTGGCCTGGCAGAATGCAGATGGCTCAGAATCCATGCAGGGTTTGAAAAGGATCCCTGAACCTTTTGGATGCGAAGGAGTTTGGGGTACTGAACAAAAACCAAGACCAAAGGAACCAATCGACAAAGAGCCATGCGGCTGATAACCAATTAAATTGAGTAACAACACCCAAAAAAACAACAGAGAAGTCAAACCAAGACGGTGACACCAAGGGGCAGCGGCAACTTGTTTTCGCCATGCTTGAGCCAAAAGTAAATAAGATGGACTACTGGACCTTGACCAGAAAGGAAGGGTTTATAAATGAATAAGTGGGTATGATTTACTCCACATTATTCAAGTATATATTATATTATATCATATCCTATTATATTATATTGTATTATAATATATTATATTAAATTATATTATAGTATATTAAATTATAACATACTAAATGAAATTATATTATATCTTACTATATTTTATTATATTTTATTATATGTTATTATATGTTATTATATTATATTATATTATATTAAATTATTTTATATTATATTATATTTATATTACATTACATTACATTATATTATATTATATTATATTTATATTACATTACATTACATTATATTATATTATGTCATATTATATTATATTATAATTTACTATATTATATCATATCATATTATATTATATTAAATATTACATATTATTATTATTTTATATATATATATGTGTGTTAAATTATACTATATTATATTATATTATATCATATTATATTATATTGTATTAGTATTTACTATATTATATCATCTCATATCATATTATATTATATTAAATATTAAATATTAAATATTATATATTATATTATATCATATATATATATATGTGTGTGTTATATTATACTGTATTATATTTTATTATATTATATATTATACATTATATATTATATATTATATATTATATATTATATATTATATAGTATATATTATATATTATATATTATATAATATTATATATTATATAGTATATTATATATATTATATATTATACATTGTATAGTATATATTATATATATTATATATATTATATATATTATATACATTATATATATTATATATATTATATATATTATATATATTATATATATTATATTATATATTATATATTATATATCATATATCATATATTATATATCATATATTATATATCATACATCATACATGCTACATCATACATGATACATCATACATGATACATGATACATGATACATGATACATGATACATGATACATTATACATTATACATTATACATTATATATTATATATTATGTATTATGTATTATCTATTATCTATTATCTATTATCTATTATATTATATATTATATATTATATATTATATATTATATATTATATATTATATATTATATATAATATATAATATATAATATATTATATATTATATATTATATATTATATATTATATATTATATATTATATATTATATATTATATATTATATATTATATATTATATATTATATATTATATATTATGTATTATATATTATATATTATGTATTATGTATTATGTATTATGTATTATATATTATATATTATATATTATATATTATATATTATATATTATATATTATATATTATATAATATATATATATTATGTACATATATATATATCATATATTATATATCATATATTATATATCATATATTATATATTGTATATATCTGTGTGTGCGTGTATGTATACAGATTTACACACAGAGATGATGTACTCGATATAACCGCAAACGAGTACCCTCCAGTAAACTCATGTGGCAGTTGAAAATCCACCGGTTCTAGGATATGTCAATATGTCCCATTTCGAGCTTAGATTGTCAAATAGTAATGCTGGAGAAGGCTGGGATGGTCCATCCCTGCGGTGACAGTTTTGACCCATCATATCATCATCAAATTTAACCCGCAATGGGTTGACTTGAGATTTTTTACACGAACCCTTCTCTTTAACTCCAAGTATAGGCGGTTCAACCATCAATTTCCGATCAATTCTACACGCCTCCGGAGCTGCCTCAGCAGTCTCGGCACCTGGGAACCGAATGAAACCATGATCCGATTCCGGGGCGTCTGGAATCTTCGACTGAAACTCTCGGAGGCATGCCTTCAGTTGCACTTTCCGCCTCTCCTGTCACCAGGCCCCTTCAGAATACCATGTTTACTGCAGTTCTATCAGTTTCCAAAGTTTCTGTTACTTTCTGTTTGCAGATCAAAAGCGCCGTCCTTCTTGACCGCCCTCTTTGCTGCTCACCTCTGAAACCTCGCCGGATCGAGGCACGGGTTTCCACTGGCTGAGTGGCTGAGGAGCTGAGGCCCCCACTACTCTCAAGTAGAACAAGGCTGTGGTGTTTTCCGGCCTCAAGAGCTGATTTGCAGCTTGGCCCAAGAGGAACTCTTTGGATCTCAGTTTCAAACGCTGCGTCGAGAAAATAAACCAGGTCCTGAAGAGGCGCACCGGCCATGGCGGCCATGGTTCAGATCCGCAACGGACAGCCACATCCCCAGCATCCCCAGCATCCCCAGCATCCCCAGCCTCCCCGGCGTCCCCAGCGTCCCCAGCGTCCCCAGCGTCCCCAGCGTCCCCAGCGTCCCGCCTTTTTGGTTTGCTCTTCTTGCAGCAGCTGCGTCCACTTTTCTGCCTGCAAAGACTTGACCGAGACCCAATCCTGGATTTGTCTGAAGAGAACAGGTACCCCCAAATCTGGTGACAATTTGGTGGATGTCTATTGTCAATGACCAAAAACCGGGGAGTACTAACCATTGTCACACAAACCCAAATATTTTGCAGCAAAATTCTGCTGGCCTCGATTGGTAACACAGCTTGGACAGTCCTTTGGAGCCATGACAGCCGCGCATCCGCCATCGGAAAGACGTGGGACCGTCCTGGGCGCTGGAAGAAAGTCTCCACAAAACCCAGTGATATGAAAAAAAATGTGTAAAAACCAGGATTGTGGCACTATTCCAGGTAAGTTCAGTTCAAATATCGGTACGACTATAATTCAATATGGGAACCATATTTAAGAAAAAAATGCACCTCGTTCCCACTGTCTTTCCGAATGTCAGGAATAATTTCAGCGCACAATGGATGGAGCCTGCGTCGATGTGCGCGGTGTTCTTGTCCGGCAGCCTTTCTTCTGCCTAGACTCCCTGAGCCAATTGGCTTCCCACGTTGGAAACACTGGAGCAAACTGCAAGAACAAATTGATTTATTTTTCCGTAGGTTTGATCATTGCAATAGGTGCATATATAGTTTCACTTGAAAAAAAACATCCGCAAAAACAAAGAACCAAGTTGTTGTTGTTGTTGTTGATCCATTTGACGTACATAAATTGGACAATATCCATTCTCCTCAGGTGCATTCAACAACGTTGCAGTGTTGTGTTTTTTATTGCCAGGTCAACAAAATAATGGGGAGTTTGCAACACCACACAGAATCACAAGTTCAGTTTGTTCGGTCATTATATTTTGGAAAAAATGACAAATTTACACAACGCATCAAACGTGCAAACAATGTTGGCAATGTATGAGACTGCATGGCAGTTTCAATACAATGTACGACAATCTACGACAATGTGAAACACAATGTATGACAACAAAAATCAGATACCCCCCGCAAGTGAAACAACCACATGTTGTCAAGAAACACCACAACACACACTTTTGTCCACAATTCGCACTCCCGAATGTGGCTACAAGATCTGTCATGTATAGTATACAAACAAAATCCAACAAAAAATGTCTTTGCAAAAAAAAACAGACACACACACAAGTCCAAATGAAATGAACGCATTCAGCACGAACATCGCATTGCTCGCGCAAACCGGCACTGCTGAATCAAGGTGGTTATGGGTTGTTTGTCATTTGTTTTCTCTGGTGTTTTGAAGCTGAACTGAAGAAAAATTAAGAGCAAACCCTGGGTTATCATTTATGTTCAAACCGTAATCCGATGGTCATGCCGCACACTTTGATGCCGATGAATTCGTACAATGCTGCGAATTGGCAACGGGATCGTGCAGCCCACGCGGTTTTTTCACTGATGGCGTGAGCCGTACAGCTCAAGGGCCCTATGTTAGCCGAAACGGCAACAAGCGTCTAATGTGACAACCTGGCCTATACATGGAATGTCAAATACCTCAAACCGACGCTCAACCTGTTCTGCAGGTGTCACATCGCACTCTTTACAGACACGAGTGCATAGGGCACTGCGGAGAAAGTAGCGCAGTGGCGTTTCTACTGCTTCTGTACTTTGTAGGTGCAATGTGCTAGCACGCGGATCATAAAATCTGGCTTCATACTTTTCGTGAGACAATCACTGATCATAGTGTGGCTAGCTATCCAAGATAGTTTGTCTCCCCCGTCTGGGTATACACCCCATCATCGTTCCAATAGGATTCGTGTATGCTCTGCAACTCAATGCCCAATCTCTTGTCGCTCACTTTCGTGAGGATTTCGGAAGCTAGGTGATCCGAAAGAGAGCGGCAGTCTAAGTGCGGCACACAGCTTCTGGCATCAGCTTCCCGTGTCTTCAAACATCTGATCTGACCCTTGATTTCAGCCAAGGCCCCTCTGAGCTTGTCTCCTGCCTCAAGACCATGCTGCAGCAAGTACGTCTCAGCTTGAAGTGTGCTTCGACACACACGTCGAATCGTAGTAGGGCTGAAAGACAAAGGCAATACCCTGTGCGTGTTACAGTTGCCACTCTTGATCTCGGTGAGGTCTCCAAGGAAATGGCAGCGTCCTCGTTGAGAACGGTAATTCTGTTTGTTAAAGAAAGAAGCGTCAGTGGTTGTGATCAATCCGACTTCATCTCATTTGAGATGTCTACAGGGGAAACGAAGTCTCACCTGGTCACCCTTGTGAACAAGTTGTACAACTGCGTTTGCGTCACATAGAGTGCTGACTGTAGCGCTTTTGATCGAAGATCGTAGACAGCTAACCCGGTATGCCAAATCTGGCCTTGTTTGGCTAGTGACCCGGTCGCCGACCCAAGTCGTGTGATGTTGTCTACATATACTGTTCCGTTGCATCGTCTTGAAGCCTGGAAGGCAGCATGTGCCAACTCATGGATACACCGTCATGGAGAAGCCTGTCCGGAATCATGCTTGTAGAACTACAGCAGAGAAAGCTGGTTACAGGGAAGCTCCAGGCGTCCCCTTTCTCTTCAGAGTTGCTGCACAAAGTCAGGTTGCAGATTGCGTCACAGTTGAGGGACCCTACTGGAGCGATGGTGGTGGATTCTGGGCAGCCCTTTCTATTGCGGCTCTTGTCACAGTGGCTTGAAGTTTTCGAAGACCCTGACGTGGCCTGCTTGGTCAATGCAACGGACTCATTTGCCACAGGGGTGAACGTTGGCGTGGGCGATCCTTTACCAAGGACGCCTCAAGTTTTTCCGCCAAAGGTGAAGCATTGGAAGTTGGATGGTACGGAGTTCAACCCCATAGCTGACAACTACATGTCAGGGCAGTTGTCAGCCAAGGAATTGGAGGAGAAGTTCAGGGAGGAGGAGGCACTTGGGCGCATGGAACCTTCTAAGATGTCTGTCTTGAGGGCGCGCTATGGGGGTCGCTTACGTGTGGCTGCAATGGCGGCGATCAGCAAGCCTGACGGTGGTGTCAGGCCTCTTCACGATGCCACCCATTCTGTGATGGTTAACCATGCAATCAAATACAGGGATCAACTACAGTGCCCAGGCCCGGCAGAAGTTGCTGCTGTGGTGAGAGAAGCGGTAGAGACCCGAGAGGCTGTGTTCTGCGTTTCGGCCGATATCAGAGCGGCTCATCGCTTGGTGAAACTTAGGGAGGAGGATTGGCCATATGTTTGTTGCGTGCTGATTCCCTGTCGGAGGTTGTTTGGATCAACAAGGTGGGAACGTTTGGAGTATCAAGTGCTCCTTACTGGTGGTCGAAGCTTTTCGCTTTGATTGGACGTTTTGTGGGACATGTCATGCAGACGGCGGCTTACTGGCATTTGGTTTATGTGGATGACCTGCACGGGGCGTTTACAGGGCCTCTCAAGTTTGAGCTTTTGTGGGTATGGCTGTTGGCCTTCGAGGTCATTGGGACTCCATTTGGTTATCACAAGTTCAAGGGTGGTACGACAGGAATGAAGTTGTTCTAACAAGTAAGCATTCATTAGCTACATACTAGAAGCTCGAGCCAATCACCCCAAACATAAAAAGAACCAAAATCAACAATAAAATAAACCAATATAAAACTAACACAAAAACATCGATGGGAAAAACGGAGTGATGTATCTCTGGTCGAATCGCGCATCTCTCTTTTTTCCATTGCCAGTTGGATATGTGGCTGTGCCACATCAGCAGCATGTCATGGTTGATGGTTGCATTTCACCCATCCCATGTAGAGAGGTTAATGGTCAAGCCCTTCAGGCTAGACGTCGAATCCATGCGGATTGTTTTTTTTAAACAACAGCCCAGGAATGAGAAGACCAAATTAAATGATTTAATGTGGTCCACATGGATGTCTTCGCTTATGCACAACGCAACGGATGCTGAAAGGACCGGTCGTCCATGAATTGCACTCGGATGGTTGCTGGGTGAGTGGCCGGAGTATTGCCACGTGACGAAATGATCATGCTGGATCGGATGCTCATTGGAAACAGTCGGATGCGTTGGTTCGTCGCTCAGCGGATGAAATTGGAAATCGCACGCAAGGGAACCGCACTCGTGAGTCACATTCCAACCGAACGAAAAGGGAAACCCACAGCAATGAAACAGCAAACCAATTGGGAAAATACCAATGACAAATGAAAAACCAAGTAGCAGGAGATATGAGTGCGTAATCCCTGACATATTATGATTCCCCCACCTGAATATTGAGAAGCAACAGTAAAACAGAGCATAGAAAATGCGGTAGTTAACATTTAGAATCAGGTGAGGGAGGGTGGGTGTTTGAAATTAGATGAATGCTTACTTGAGCCAAAATGTAATGAAGCATTACATTGATTAAAACACTAATGAAACAAGTACATTAAGAGTTCTAACAAGTAAGCATTCATTAGCTACATATTAGAAGCTCGAGCCAATCACCCCAAACATAAAAAGAACCAAAATCAACAATAAAATAAACCAATATAAACTAACATAAAAACATCGATGGGAAAAACGGAGTGATGTATCTCTGGTCGAATCGCGCATCTCTCTTTTTTCATTGCCAGTTGGATATGTGGCTGTGCCACATCAGCAGCATGTCATGGTTGATGGTTGCATTTCACCCAAATATTTCTATCAACCAGGACTTACTGAATGCCCCAATAACCCCCTCTAATAAAAGTGTGAGGTAAGGACTGGCAATGGAAACTGGAGGTTACGGAAGTGGCCATGAAACTGTTGATCCCTTTGGGAAAATCGAAACTGCTTTGGTCGGGTGCCAAATTTGATCTAACGAAATTCGGATGCAGTCGGATGCTTGAAGGCTGGGAGGCAAGGGCTCCTCCAGGTTCATTCTGGAAATCATGTCAGCCAACTCATTGGCATATCCCGGGATGTGTGAAACGTCTATATAATTGTGCATGGACTGCGGAAGATAAAAGGCAAAGTTTTTCGACAAAGAAACATAATGGAGCTTTGGTGGTGAAGAGAGAGTTTGAGGTGGATTCTGCTGCTGTGGGGTCACTTAAGCTTTTTAATGTGAGTGCAAATCGCTGGGATGGCAGTAAGCTGCATAGGGAATACAAGAGACAAATTTGGGCTAATGTCTCATAGCTGCTGATATCTTTCTGCATGTCTGATGAAACTGGAATTTCTAGTTGGTGAAAATCGGATGCTATCCATTTTTCGCTGAACCAGCGTAAGTCACCATTGGCAAATCTGAGGAATCCTCCGATCTGACAATGATCTTTATCTGCACAGGCATCTGCAGCTGCTTCGCCAGCCCAAGGTAATTTAGGGTTCATAGAAACTATCGGATTTGAATATTGAAGCCAGGTTGAGAACATGTTCAATATTCTTTGAGAGTCTTTGCTGATCGATCTTTTGTTCGACAAAGGGTCCATGATGCGAACCCAAATCCGTTTTTCTGATAACCGGCAGTTGCGGACATCTTCCAAGGTAGCCACCGGTTGGTGACGAACTGACAATAATTTCCCGCCTTCAGGTATAGCTGTGCCGATGGGCCGAGAGGTAAATTGTAGGTCTGGGCTCAGGCATGACAATGTGGTGAGCCAAAAACCAGGGTCGATTGAATATGATGTGCCAGGTGCCTTATATAGGTCTGTATATAAGTGGTGCAAGAAAGCTCTCATTAGGGGAAAAAGCTGCGTGATCCAAAGTGCCAGTCCAATGAACTTTTCAATGGTCTTTTTGGAGGTTTTCGGATGGGTCAAAAGCTCCCGGATCAATCGTTGTAGTTTTTCCCGCTTGCTCTGTTGCAATTTGACCTGACCGATGGAAAAATTAAATGTCCATCCTATCCAATTGACTTCCTTGTGTAGTTCTGCTTTGCGCCAGCTGATGGGAAGTCTGAATGCCTGAACCAGTAAAGCTACTAGTGCTGCTGTGATGGGTAAAATGTCCAAGCGTTGGACCAGTAAGTAGTCATCAACGAATAGGAACAAAGCATGGGCTGTGTAAATAAACTGATGGATGAGCCTTGTAAAAAATGAGCCAAGTCTGGCCCACCACCACGCACTGAATCGGGCTCCGAACGGACATACTTTGTAGAAATACAACCGCCCTTTGAACGAAAAGCCTACTAGGCCTCGATGACTGTGATGAAGTACACAAAGTTTATGAGCTGCGCGGACGTCAAGTCCCATGGCTCCCAGTTCCTCATTATGACCACGAAGAGGGAATGAACGTACTACGTCCTTTGCAGATGGCAGTTGTTGATGCTCAGGTATATCGCAATTGTGGTTGGTGCCTGAAACTGTAAAGTCTACTACCAATCGTGGTGGACGGGTGTCCGATGTGGCAATTGAAAGTTTCCCCACTGCAACGCCAAGGGGGTATTCACGTTTGGCATCCTCAAGGTTTCCAGGGAAACAAATCAGCCATCCTTTTTCAATTTCCTCTTGGACCAGCTCCTCCGTGAGTTCTGGTTGGGATTCTGCTGTCTGCCAGTTTGTCCAGTGGACGGACAAATCTGGTCGCGCTGGTTCCTCGGTGGGCGGTTTGGCTGCAAATACATTTGAAGGAGCAATGTTGTCTTGAAACCCAGTGGAAACTCCTTCGATAAGCGCTGGAAAAAGATTTCGATCCGGATCATTCATGTGATGGCTAATGGCTTGAAGGGCATGCAAACAAAGCGGTTGATCTGCACGCACTTGCCAATCTAGCGGTTTGTCGAGGGGCAGCAATGTGTCAAGAGATGCACGGAATTGTTGCACCAGATCTTCGGAAAAGGGTGGATCCACTTGTTGCCGCTGGAAATGCCCCACAATAAACTTATGTAAATCATGTTGTAAAATTTTGGGAATCCAAAAATCCCGGACCGATCGAAAGATGTTCTCTTTGTCTGCTGGGGGTCTGGACCAGTCTGGGGATGATTGCAAACCTCCCCCATCCACAAAACTTTTGGGATCTTGGAACCAATCTTTGTGGGGAAAAAGTGAAAACGCTGAATCCCACGAGATATCATCTTTGAGTGGGGAAAGTAAAACTGAATTTTTTTGTGCAAAAGCTTCTGCTAATTTCGTTGGGTATGCTGCGGAACGCCTGCTCAAATAGATACCATGTTCGTCCTTTGTACCTGCAATGGATTTGTGGGCACCTTGTGCATGGGTACAAACTGCTGCAATGGCTGATAGAGGCTCGAAAGATGATGCAAATAACCATGTCTTCCTGATGTCCCAGTCAAAAGCACAGGCTGCTAAAAGAATTAGGCAGCAGTTGGCCATCTGAATCCAATTTTGCGTGGATGGTTCGCGCCAACTCATCGCACCTGAGGGTTGCTCGACATGGCCATGACCGCCAGCTACATAGGTGCATTGGACCGAATTAACTGATCGATCTAACAGTGTAGCGCTGTCTTGAAGGCGCTGTTGTTCTGCAGGAGATAAATCAGGAATGCCTTGCATCATATCTGGTGTCCTGATTGCTCTCGGCCCACCTGGCCGAAGTTTGAGTAAACTGTACTCTGTGCAAGACGGCGATGCAGCTGCATAGCCAATGACTCCGGAGCCGCTTAACCTCAGTAGTTGTTCGTAGAATTGATCATGTAACAGATCCATGCGGCTATCCAGTAAAATGTCAATGGAGAGAGCTGGAAGCCCCATCGCCCTGACTGCTGTAGAAAGAGGGCAGTCTGCTCCGCTGCAAATGTCCAGGAAAATCTTTGTACCCGTGCAACTCCATGGAGTGAGCAAATCTTGACTCACATTGTACAAGGCTGATGGTATTGTGGTCTGTGAAAGCTGTGTGTGTTGATGTTCCATGGTTATGTCTCCAGTGTCCATGCTTGTGATCTCCTCGACCGTGGCATCCTGTTGAGGTGTGGCACCTGGTGAGGCGGAGTTTGCCTGCATGTCTGACGCAAAATGCGTGGGTGAAAACTCCAAGGACTTGTCCTCTTGTTGGTGTTCAAGAAGAGGATCATCGCTAAGCTTAAACTGAGCGATTGTCACATTGGGATGTGATACTGATGGACTCTGCTGCGTAAGTCAGTGCGGAGTCTTGTCGTGCTCTATGGCAGGGTGAGCTGCCCCGCATGCCGTACCGTCTGCACGAGGGTAACCACATGCATGTTCATACCTGCAATCTTTGTTGGAGCATTTTCCTGTTTGATATCTCATACACAGGGTTTTCTTTTGGGACCCCTTCCAGAGCTCTGAGACCCAACGAACCGACGATTTGCCAGTTCCTTTTGAGGGTTTTCCCCCCTTGCCTGATGATTTGGCAGCTTTGCCACCTTTGAATGGTGTGTTGCTTGGAGGAGGTGTAGGCTTGGTCAATTTTGGCCTAGGCTGGAGCAAGGCAGCCAAATCCCCCCGATTTTGAGTAAACTCAAGCAATGCATCATCCAATGTCCATTCCGGTGACTCACATAGTTCCGCAATCTGGTGCCAAATGTGCTTATCTGCATGTTGGGCTTCGAGAAAGGATGGCGCTCTCAAACCGCTCTCTGCATCCAGTCGCACTGACAGAAAAGACATGAACTTCAAGCTATAAGAGCGTAGCCTATGTAGGTGGCACGCCTGAACCATGGCCCATGCATAGTTGTGCAAATCAAACATACGGTTCACTGCATTCAAGCCCAGGTTTTGGTTGGTGATCTCCAGGGAGGGGATCTCATCGATGAGCAATTGATGCAATTGAACGTTCTCCAGTCTCGGGGCTTTGGAAGCTCGACCCAAGGACATCTCTTCGGATCGAGCTACTGACATTCGGTATTTCCAGGGCAACCACTTGTACTCTTTCTTTTGGTGCAACTGAAACGCGAGCGCCAGTAATCGGGCACTTGGCTGTGTCTCCGGAGTGACAACCTCCGACGGAAAATTGGTACAGAACTTCATCTTCAATTGGGATACGGTTGAACTGGTCAACCTCGGTGGGAATGATTCCGACCATGTATTGTCTGTCGCCGAGGGTGTCCCGGCAGCTGATGATGTGCCTGCTGGTGCATGGGCTTCCGGATTTGGAGGTGCCTGGAGACTGCGCCAGGCTCCCTTGATGCAAGACTTCTGAAGCAGGGACAGACTAACATCATGGCATAGTTCTGCAAACACCTGATCCGTAAAATCTGAGGGCGAAGCTGCGATTTCTCGAAAGGACGTCACTGTCCATCCATCTGAAACCAGATTTGATGCCAGGGCTGGGTCAACTCCTGCATTTCCCAGAATCGTATCCAGTGAGTCATCCATGACTAAAGGCACGGAATGCCAAAATGGCAGGTGAAAGCAAAGACCTAAATAAACGCATGTTCAAGTGGTGCAACCTGACACCATGTTGTGGGGTCAAGGAGTAAAAGTTGGGTTAAGAGAAAAACCACCCCCCTTGTTTGCCAAAACAATTTGGTTACCAGGGTGCAGACAATGTCGCATGACCTGATTTGAAGGGGATGACTGTTGTCGGTTGAGCTGAGCCATCAGCTATGGACAATGCGCAATGGGTGCACCTGCATCCTCAATCAGAAAAAGGGGGCCCCTGGCAGTGGTCGCTGGATTCAAATGGGATTGATTTGAGCTGTCAGCCTATGAAAGCGTGCTATCATGTGTGATGAAAAATGAGCGTGACATGTACTGACTGAAAAAGACTACACTTCAAAAATAGAAACTTGCCAAACATGTAAAAAACGATCAATCGCAAACTGCACATGAGACGCTTGATCATGCTGAAATGTCTGGTGGCAGCTGAATTGGCCATCCGGCCCCCACGCATGAGTTTTTTGGTCTCGACGCGCCATCATCCGATGGTTGGATTTTTTGGGCAAGCGGCCCGATGTTCTGATCTACAGAAGGCTGCTTTTCCAAGCTTTCATGCATGCCGGTCGCTGGCATAGCGATCGACCTTGCTCGAGGTCTCGGGAGAATTGGACTCTGTCGGAATCCAATCTAGCGCCACAGGCTGCTTGGTAATGTTTGCCCTCATGATAGGGCTTCCAGTCTTCCATCGTGGGCAACATGGCGTGTTGCACGTTGGTGACAAAACCTACCAGGATTTCATCAGCGGCTTCGACATGAGCTGTGGTTTTAGGCTTCTTGCTTACATTGGGTTTGGGCTCAGCTGCATCGGAATCCTCTGATGAGGAGGAACTGGAATCACTCGATTCTGAATCAATCCATTCCGTGGTGTCGCATGGCAACTCTTCAACTGCTGAGGTCTCGACTGAGGTGGCTGTAAATTGGAAACATTTCCATTGGGGGAACAATGACTCTTTGCGAAAAAACTCAGCTTGGATGGGTGGTTCATCCATTGGGTGTTGGGCCCCTCTGTGTTGAGCTGTCCTGAATCGTCCACCTCGTCTGACAAAATCGATGACCTTCTGCTGAAAAGATAATTGACCATGCACGTCGTCTCTACTGTAAATGCGAAGGCTTTTGCTGGTACCCTGCCTATGATGCCCCTGAAGCATGCGTTCTTCCGGAGTGACTTTCCCTTCTGCGATCAACTGTGCTCCCCATGCAAGCAAAGTGCTTTTCATGGAGTGTGCAGTCCATTGAATGGATTGCTGAGTGCTGGACTTCCATGGAAGGGCTGTGGCATATCTCAACCATGCAAGGGCATCCGCATAGGTCATCGGCGTCCACGGAATTTCAATTCCAGAGGTCCCTAATTTTGGAAACAAAAAGTCCGGGGTCGGCATATCTAAATTGGTGGATTTGGCTTGATGCCAAAGGTTGTCCATGGTAGTCAACCATTTCTCAACCCAGTTGAATGTTCCCAATGACATGAAACCTGATGCCAGCAGGCCCCAGGGTTGTCCGCGGCTGGATGTCTTTGTCCGCCAGCAGCTGCCTCGCAAGGATGTTCCATCAAAGCAAAAAGAATGGTAACTGCATCTTTGGGCATCCGCAAAACGCATGCCCGACCACATGCAAATGAAAATGGCACCAATGATCACTGTTTCCACTGTGCTGCAAGCGGACATGAGTAACCGTCTTTCAAGTTGCCAAACTGTGTACAGCGAAAGCGGCAATGCCTCTTTGAGCTCCTTCGGGATTCTGCTGCGCAGGAAACTGTCAATTAAGGGGCTCCATGCATGTCTCAACCCCTGTACTCCAGCATGAGTGGCCACCCATCGGATGGCTTTGATGGTTATGTGGCTGCCTGCACTGCAATCAGATCTTTTGCTGAGGGAAGTAGTGATTAAAACATCTGCAAGTTGAGCTTCCGACATGTCGGTGATCGACAATTTCAAGCTGTGGACTGTATTGCAGAAACTCTGCCAAGCTGCAAAATATCTCAGTAATGTTGAAGCGGCAAATTGATCCAACAATCTAGCAGTGTGTGCCTCTGGGTGGTCCGACTGCTCAAGCGTTTGAAAAACTGATGAATCCGGGCCCAGCTGAAGCAAAATGCTTCTCCACTCCTGAACCAGCCAAGCAGATTTGGAAGGGTATTGAATTCGAAGGAGATCTGATTGTTGTGAAACCTTGCATGCAGTTCCTCTGGAAACAGGTGGTTTGACTTGCTGGCCAAAAATTGGAATCGGTTTAGGTGAAACGGCTGGCTGTGAAACTGTTGAAACCTGTTGGTGATCTACATCCGCAAGCGTGGGATTCGCTCGTGATACTGATTTCGGCATGGGCCTGGCTGAAGGGACAGGCAGTCCTCCAAACTGGAGAGGCGGACCCTTGTATTTGGGTCTGTTGGGCATTGTCCCTAAGGTCGGTCTGGCCAGTGGCTCTGATTTCGGAGTCGCAGGAATGAAAATCCAGTCTGTTTCATGGGGAGTCATTTGAACTGCCACTTGATGAAACCGGTGAATCACTAGATACTGACGGACCACTCGACACTGGTGGAGTTCCTGGGGCTTGCACGCGTTGAACTGGAGGAGATTGCACTGCTGATGCTGATGAATACTCAAATAGCAAAAGAAGTCTGGCGTTTGAGTTTCTCAACTGTCTCCAATCCCCTGGACCTAAATGAATCAAAATGCAGCTGCGAATGCGACGGTCTGGGCCCAGTGCAAAAAAGACTGACCGAAAGAGTGCCGTCCCCACACGTGTGGGAATGCCGTGGTGTCTCGCCAAAATCAGGCTGCTGCCATCAGGCCGACGCCCCAGGTAAATAGAGGACATGCACAACAGTAACAAAACTTTGTCTTGTGAAAATAGCTTGAAAGGTGGGTCAAAATGCTGGGAACACATGGATAAAACAAGCCCCCCCCCGGGGAAAAGCAGGGCAAAAAACCCACAAGAAGCGAAAACCAAAACGGTAGAAAAACGACTTGATGCCACGTGAACCCAGTGCTGATGGAAAATGCGTTTCCACATGCTTGAAATTAGATGAATGCTTACTTGAGCCAAAATGTAATGAAGCATTACATTGATTAAAACACTAATGAAACAAGTACATTAAGAGGGATTACAGACAAAAGGGGCTCATGGCTTCTCAACTGGGTTCGAGCGTTGGAGGAGAAGCGGTACGTTGTGCCGGCGCGGGAGTTCAGTGAATTCCAGGCAGATTGGAGTTTGTTGCACAGCTTTTGACATGGCTCAAGCCACACCTCTCACCACTGTTTGCTTGGAGCTCTGTTACATCACCTGGCATGGTTGGGAGATTGCCGGATACTGTTATTTTGACGCTGCATTACATCGCGGCGGAAATGTATGGTGAAACCTTCTTGATCTCTGCAAAGAGACCTGTTCACTACAATGCTGAGCAATTCAGGACTGATGCAAAGTGCACTCAGGATATTATAGTTTTGGGAGGTTGGGAGCTGGAGTCCAAGCGTTGGTTTTCTTTGAAGCTTGATCGAACACAGGTTCCATATTTGTTCAAGCCTGATGGAGGTGGTGCGCAGTGGGCGTCGACATCAGCGGAGCTTTCAGCTTCCCTTTGCGCTTTGGTTGCCTTTGGTTGGCTGTCGCCTACGACTGCGAGGCGCACTGTTGCCTGGGCTGCTGCTTTTTCCCGTTGCGGAAATGTATTTTTTCCGTTGCGGCAACTTTTTGGGTTGCAAAGCTGGACTTTCTCTGCTGCTGGTTTTTTTCCCGCCTCGGCCGGTTTTTTTCTTGCCTCGGACGGGTTTTTTCCCGCCTCGGACGGTTTTTTCCCGTTGCCTCCAAAATGCATTTTTTCTGCTGCAAAGGTGCTTTTGTGCTGCTGCAAGGTGTTTTTTCTGCTGCTTTGAACTTTTCCCGCTGCGAAGAGGCATTTTTTGCTGGCATTTTTTCCCGCTGCGGAAACAGCTTTTTCCCGCTGCAAGGCGTTTTTCTCCTGCTGCCAAACGTGTTTTTTTCCGTTCCGATGTTTTTTTCCTGCTGCGAACCTGTGTTTTTCCCGCGCTGCGCGAAGACAAGGAGCTAGAGAACGTAGAGTCATACACTGGGCGTTCGCCACTTGTAAGCTGGATAGCGCATGGGCAAGTAGGTGAAGAAGGCGACCAAACATTGAAACAACCGTCCGCGAATGAAAAGTTGAAACGTGCAGCGGTGGACGCAGCGACATGTTTCAACGGTAGTGGATACAAGCGAGAACGGCAAAACGAAGAAGAAAAAGCAGAAGAACGATAACAACCACAAGAACAACAACAACAACAACAAGAACAAGAACAAGAACAACCACCACCGCCACCACCTCCACCACTACAACCTCCAACATCACCACCATTAACACCACCACCATCACCCGCAGCAGCATGGGCAGCATGGACAATATGTGCAGCATGAGGAGCATGGGGAGCAGCACGTGCCATGGAACGCATACAATGACTTTCCTCCGGGCTGCCCCTTTCACCGGACAACGATGACAACCATGACGACGACAAGGACGAGGACGAGGACGAGGACGAGGACGAGGACGACGACGACGACGACGACGGCGACGACGACGACGACCACGACCAACAACCACAACCAACAACCACAACCACAACCACAACAACCACAACAACACACACCACAACACACACAACAACCACAACAACAACACAACAACCACAACCACAACCACAACCACAACCACAACAACCACAACCACAACAACCACAACAACCACAACAACCACAACAACCACAACCACCACCACCACAACCACCACAACCACCACAACCACCACAACCAACAACCACAACCAACAACCACAACCACAACCACCACAACCACAACAACCACAACAACCACAACAACCACAACCACAACAACCACAACAACCACAACAACAACAACAACAACAACAACAACAACAACAACCAGGACAGCCAAAAAAAAATAATTTTGTCTCAAGTCTCTTGAGTTTTTTTGGGTCCCCTCAGTCACCCTAAGTCGCATTAAGTGTGTTAAGCCGCCTCAAGCTTCAAGTTTCCTCGAGTCTCCCGAAGTCTCTGCAAGTTAATTTCACTAAGTTCCCGCAAGTTTCCTTAAGCCTTCAGTCTCCGAAGTCGTTTCAGGTGCTCTGCTCTCCTTAAGTCTCCAAAAACACTGAAAATTGCTTGAAGTTTCCTTGTTTCGGAATGTCTGTAAGTCTGCACGTCAAATTGCAATTTTTCGAAGTGCTTCGAGTCCTCGAAATTGCTCGAAATGGCAACTCTTCACAGCCAGGGCCAAGATTCTAGTCTAACATTCAAAAAGCTTACAAATCTAAACAGAAAGAAGCTAAATTTAAATTTTACAGACAGAATTTTGAATGCAGATTCCGCAAGATTAGATTATCGTGGTCCGTTCGCAAACCATCTGTCAGATTTGAAAGACAGACACATTTTTTTGGGAAACATGAAAAAAACTTAAGGCAAAAAAAAAACAGCCACGATGCGGAAAAATACATGAGGTGAAAAAAACGCGTGTTTGAGGCAGAAAAAGCTGTGAGGCAGAAAAAATACACGTTTGCAGCGGAAAAAAGCTGCAGCCTATGTGGGCGTCGACATCAGCGGAGCTTTCAGCTTCCCTTTGCGCTTTGGTTGCCTTTGGTTGGCTGTCGCCTGCGACTGCGAGGCGCACTGTTGCCTTGGCTCTTTCAGCCAGCACTGACAACATGGCCAACGAATTTCTTAGTTCAAAGAGGGCCACAACGAAATGGCCCCTCATGCTGATCAACATGCAGTTATCGGCACTGTTGGCCAGGGCGAGACTGAGCTAAAATTTGAAGTGGCGCCCACGAGAAGAAAACGTGGAGGCAGATCAGCTGACAAATGAACAGTTTGATGCTTGTTCTTTGGAGGCCGGATCCACGTAGTTTTTGAGGACTTGGATCTTTCTTTGGTGGAGGCATTGTGGAGGACGAAATCCCAATTTGATGCTGGACAAGAGGCAAAGGCTTCCGACAAAACTGCAGCACCTCGAAGGAAGAGAAAGTACGATAAGACACCGTGGTGATGTGTGCGGCAACAAACTGTCGCTAAAGGGGGGGCTACATTCGACGCTTTGCTGGCCACACCCCTGGTTTGCTGCACAATACAGTTGGAGCGGTCCAACTATGATAGGCGCTCTGGCGACAACGAAGGTGTCAAGCTGGAATAGCGCAGGACATCACCACCGATGAAAAAAGGGGAGATCACCGTTTCAACTGAGAGTTCTCATTTTGCAGATTTCAGTCGTTGAGACAATGCAGTTTTGGTGCATGTGCTATTTGTATATGTGCTATTTGTTCATTTGGTTTGCAATCTCTCCTCGATTTCTCGTGTGAAAAACAATGTTTAATGGTTTTTGGTTCCTCCTTTATCACGCGGTCCTGCGGCTCCCTTATTTTTTTTCCTCCGGTGTGGCCGATCACGCTCTAAGGCTCGGTCCTTCCATGAGAATAAGCTATTATCGAGAAAACTTCAACATGGACACAGGTGGTCGCATGCGAATTGGCAAATCATGAGCACCAAACACAAAACACCACAACCAAAGGGCAAGACGCAGATCCCCCAGCCAGATTTGCGTCTCACCATCACAAGACAGCGAAGCAAACAGCGAAAGGGGCAAGAGGCCAACAAAAACAACCACAGAAGATTTGCCAAGGACACAGTGGTGAAAACCCACTGCGTCGCAAACTCAAAAACATGCAGCAAACGAATTAATAGCCACCCAATGAAGTGAGACGCGCGATCGTCGTTGTTGCCAAGAAAGCAACAATGGGTCGCATTTGCTGTACACTCTCGCCTAACCAAGCCTCTCAGAGTCCTCTCACAAGTACTTGTTCATGTGCCCATGTACAGAGCACGAGCAGGTACCATAAAATGCCAGCTGTAGCAGGGGAAAGATGACGTTGGCGGCCAGGTGTCATCACGCCCCTCCCCATTGCGGGGAGCGGCCCAGTGGCTACGACAAAGCGGTCACACAGGGCCAGGTCAGTGACCATCCGTCAAAAGCCACAAATACATAAAGGGCGTCTCAGGGTGGACAAGACTAAGTGCTACGTCAAGAAGGGAGAACGTCGCAGCCAAAATCAAGCATGGTCAGCACCTCATCGTAATATCAGATGACATGCTTGCCATACCCGTGAACTCTTCACCAAAACATGCACTGTCACGGGGGCGCAAAACCTGTGTAGTAGCTGCATTTTTTTTTCCTCGAGTATGGCCGATGTCGCACTTTGGCTCGGTCCTTACATGAGCATAAGCAGTCAAAAACGACATTTGTACAAGGACCCAGAAGGTCCAGAAGTGCAGGCAAATCACAACAAATCAAACAACAAAAACCAAACAAACAACAAGACGACCCGCAAATCCCCCAGCCAGATTTGCGTTTCGTCAAAGCAAAAAACAGCAAACCAGACACACAAAAGGGGCCGGAGCCCAAACAAAAACACCCACCAACAAGATTTGCCAAAGGACACAGTGGTTTGACCACTGTATCACTCTCAAAAACATGCGAAAATGAATTAAGTACCACGACATTCAAGCAGACACGAAGGCCTATCCGTGTGCATATCTACTCAAGCATAGATGCGCCAACGCTGTACATAAGCACAAGGCGACAAATTATGCCTCTCTCAGCGTCCTCTCAGATCAGCTTGTCCAGACGGCCTTCCTTGGACAGAATCGTTACCATATATTGACCGTGAGCAAGAAAGCCGTGGCGGTCACTGTGCCGGGTACCCCCCAGTAGGGGGGCGGACAGTAGTGGCGCACAGGAAGCTTCGCAAGCCAGCGAAAAACTTCCATACTGCCATCGCAAATGTAGTGCAGGGCCCCTAATTTCATAGGGGAATGTAAACCTGCAAATTGGTTGAGCTCCGCCAGTAATACTCCTCAGCAGTAGGCAACACTCGCAACGATGAAAAGCATGCAACAATATCTTCAGTCGTGCAGAGAGCATGAAGCCAAAGGGGCGATGACCCCACGCTCGGACAGCAAAAGAAAGCCGAAGATTGACATGACTGTATACAAGAGTTTCGCCATACCTGTTTTACCTTCGGCAACGTTGCTCTCGTTATTGCAGGTTCGCTAAACGTGCCAACCACAGAACTGTTCAAGACATTTCAGGATGTCATCGTCCCTGAAAGACCTGCAGTGCATTGTAGTATGCAAAGTAGACGGATGTAGTGCATCCAAATCCATAACGCTACTCACCCATAGAGTAGGCAGGCTGCAGAATCACCAAATCCCGTCCACTAACTGACGAACCATGTGGGCAGACTTATGCTGCTCGCGGGCGCCCCAGACTGTACTACAGGGAGAACCACTGGATTGCTCCAGTGAGACTCTCTGCAGCGCAGCCTGGTCCATGGCTTCGGCCGGTTACCTACCGCCCCTCTCGGATAGACACACCCAACCATGCAGAGCCACTGGACAAATGACACCTAATACAGACTCAGAAAAGACAAACGAATTCAGATCTAAGAACAAAAAACCCCCGGAGGAGGACAAAGCAAAGGAAGAGGGGCTAAAACACGGGCCGTAGGGGGCGCCAAAAGAGTCCCGTCCTTAGTCACCTTAGTGAAAATTGCTGCTTCCTTGCCATTCCAGCAATGACCTCAATCAACGAAATCACCCTACACAGATCGAAAAGCACTTTCAATGCTTGGGCCAGAAGCCAAGACCTTGCACAAATGGGCGAATGTGAGCCCGAAGAGTGGCCTCAATCGACGCTCACTGCGTTCAGCCAAGAGCAAGGGCGACCCGATTGAGAAGAAGATCATCGAGGTCATGGCTGTGCTCTTGGACGAACTTTCAATGAACCCGCCCGATGTGTACCATGCGGCAGGATTTCGGTTTTCTTTGTTACGGCAGGAACGGATGATGTTGGACATGGGATGCTACTTGGATCAGTGGTTCGGCAAGGTGCCCATTGGCGTGCAGCTGGGCGATTTTTTGCAGCTGCGCCCAACCGCACAGCGCTCGCTGTGCGAGTGGCACGCCGCCCAACGTGCCACTGACAGCATGGCTGCAGCTGCCAGCGAGGACGAAGACCTTGGAGAGGACGAAGCAGCGCAGCAGACCAGCAATGCAGCTGAGCTTGGCCGGATGCTGTTCAAGAATTCCTTGCAGCGAGTGGTGCACTTCACAGGGTCGGGGAGGTTTTCCACTTGCTCATCTGGGCAACAGCTTGTGGAAATTTTGTTGGCAATGCGAGAAGGCAAGAAGATGTCGGATGCTTTGTGGGCAGCGTTGGAAGCAAGATCCTATAGCACAGCGCAGCTGCAGGCCGACGAACTGCGGGGACGTTTGTTGGATGCCCACTGGGGCGGTCTTGCTTGGGAGCAAGTGGCTCGTCTACAGCATGTTCGCGTTGGTTTGGAGGCAAAGGAAAGGAAGAAAACTCTTTACCTCGTGCAAGCCATCGATCGAGCTACAGGTCCCAATGATCTCACAAGGGAACAAAGCATCAGCGCACTGCAGATTGTGAACATGACCAAAACGCACTATCTTATGGGGATTTGTCCGCTGTACGAAGGCATGGCTGCGCGCATCAGTTGCATTTTGGATGTTCCACTTTTGAACCGGGAGCTCCCAGTTGTTGTCCGGTCTGTCAAGCTACATCCCAAAGAGCCAGCAATTGAGGATGACTGTGGCTGTGTTGTTTTGAAGTATCAGCCAGTGGCAGTTTTGGTTGAGATTGATGATTCCAATTACAAGAACATTCAGCTGCCTGGCGACTTGGCACCGCGGGGCCATGTGTTGCTTCGTGCAGTTGCTTCGGACAAAGCCTGGAATTTACAAGTGGGTCCGAAGCAACACGTTCCGGTGATTCGCAAGCAAATTCCCTTGGCTCCTCGATGTGTTTTGACGCACTATGGCTTGCAGGGCATCACTGCGAAGAACGGACTTGTTGCTTTCTTGTCAAAGCCATCTTGGATGAAGGATCCCGACTATGCTCTGACGATTTATGTCATGTTGTCGAGGCCAAGAAAGTTGGATGATCTGTGGATTATCGATTTGCCTCCGCGGCACATGTTCGAGCAGTTTTCTCCACGAGCACAATCCTGCACTGGTGCAAAGGATGAAAGAGTTCGAGCAGCAAGCGAAGGTGGACGAGATCAATGCATTGGCTTATTTGTCCAAATTGCAATGGCAACATAGGGAACAAATTCGCCAAATGCTTGCGCAGGATGACCTGCGAGAAATGACCTGCTGATCTCAGGACGACCTCGGAGCTCAGGACGTGAATTACGAGCACCGTCAGATGTCTGAGAACGCGCCGTATGAGGAAACCAGAGTGCAGAAAGGAAGAAGATCACATCGAAACACCATATAGCAAATGCTTGTTTTTGCTACTTGTATTGCAGCCAAAGCTGACTTTGCAATACTTCTGTAGCCTGTGACATAGTTTTTTGCAATGCTATTTGATTTCAAACCTTGCTACTTATATTGCGATGGCAGTGGATTTCATCGTGGATCACCACAGAGAGGATAAAAATGTTTCCCGCAAGTTCAGCAGCGGCGTAAATTTGCAACGGGAACGTACAGCTGGCATTGCAACCGGAACTGTCTGAGCAATACCACTGTAGCCTCCCGTTGCGTCGCTAAGCTGTAGTGCTTCAATTTGCAACGGAGGACACACAGTTGGCATTGCAACCAGAACTGTCTGAGCGATGCCACTGTAGCCTCCTGTTGTCGAAATGCCATTTAATCAAACGTGCAGCTTGTAATCTACTGATTGCAATCTTCTGCAAACAGAACTTTCTCAGAATGCAACAGCAGCGTAGAAAAAGGATTGCAATTGGTAGTGTCTGTTGGTTTGTTCCTGTCAGAAACGGTGCAACTAGGTTACTCTGACATTATCAGACTTGAGTCTTTGAACTGTAGGTTGACGGAGAAGATTTGAAATCAATGTTTGCTTCCCTATGCATGATTCTATATCTTCATATCCATATTCAGTTGGTTCAATATGTTCCGCGTCAGTTTCGTTTGAAGCCAGGTTGCGCCATGGAACTGCACTTTCACAGCATCAGAAGTGAGTTGAGATATGCCATGTGCATGTAGCCGCCGTGAAAATCAACATGTCCTATGGGATTGTCGTTTGATGCCAGGTTGGGCAATGAAACCGCAAGATCCAGCCGTGGAGGCTGGAAGTTTGATGCGCAAAGCATTTATACTGTCGAGGTCTCTCTATCGCAGCCATGTTTTGAGCACTTTTTTCAGCCCTGTTTTAGGGGGCATGATGAAGCAGGTTTGTTGGCATTCGAGGCGCTCCGAGGCTCACCGAGGCCTGCCCGAGGCCAGGCCTCGGACGCAAAACGTAATGGCACGAGGACAAAGCGAGGCTCACGGGGACTCGAATCTATATAAAACACGTCAAGACTGAATGATCTGAAACCAAAAAACGCTGGCGATGATCACCAGCCAAGATATCCATTGCTTTCATGAAAGCCTGCAGTCCAAAATGAGGACACATGCCCCGTGTGGGACCTTAACTTCAAAGCACATGCAGATTTTCGTCCCTCGATATGTTCCGTCTCTCTTGCGAAATAAAGAACATACCATGTGGCCGCCATGGCCTCACCTCCATGTGATCCTGCATTTTTTCTCCCGATAGTTTTTGCGCGGGCAGCGCAGAACCCCCACACCCCCGGCGGCAATGCTGCTGTGGAACGCTGTAAAGAAGCATATGACAGCTTCAGTCCATCTCACACTGACGCAGCATTGCCGCTGGGGAGCGGGGCGTATTCAACAGATCTCTTAAAGCGGCAGGCCCAATATTTCAAAAGCTTAAGCCCCTGGCAGGGCGCAGTACTTTTGGCAGCTAACAACCCCGTCGCAGGCACAATATTTCAGAAGCAAACATGGCCACATCACAGCTTAAACCCGTGGCAAGCGCAGCATTTCAGAAGTAAACAACCACACATCTCAACCTGTGGCAAATATTGCAAACAAACATGGCCACCTCACAACTTAAACCCTGACAACTGCGGTACTTGACAAACAAACATGGCCACCTCACAGCTTAACCTGGACAGCTTAAACGCTGGCAGGCGCAGTAATTCAGAAGCTAACATGGCCACTACACAGCGTAAACCCTGGCAGGGGCAGTTTTTGACAAGCAAACATGGCCACCTCACAGCTTAGCCCGTGGCAAGTATTTGACAAACAAACGTGGCCACCTCACAGCTTCAGCCGCGGCAGGGTTTAAGCTGTGGGGTGGCCATGTTTCCTTTTGAAATACTGCGCCTGCCAAGGTTTGTGCACAGAAACCTGCCGTGTAGTGCCACAACTGGCGGCACTACACGCTCACCCTCTGTGATTTTGGCGCGACGCAGAGCGCAAATACTGCGCCTGCCAGCAAAATCGGCACTAAACGCTTCGCACTGTGGTAAAACAGCGATTTTTAGATGCGACCGTTTGGGCGTGTAGTACCCCACTAAACGCTCCGCGCTGTGGCCGGAGACACATTTTCGCCGTTTCCTGCCGTTCGGTTGTAATTAGTTTTTTAAAGATCAATGTAGTTTAGAAAAAAGAGCCACTACACGCTACACGCTGGACCTGTTTTGCTGGTTTTTTCCACGGTAAAAGGCGTGTAGTGCCACAACTGTCGTACTAAACGCTCACCCTCTGTGGTTCAGTGTCACACACGCCGTAAATACCGCACCTGCCACCAAAATCTGCACTAAACGCTGTCAGTTTTCACACCGTGACTGCCAGAAGTATTGCACATGCCAGGCAAATCAAACCCGCAGGGGCGACAGCAAAGTTAGCGCAAAACAGCGCGCTTTCTGCAAGACGGGAAAAAGGCATTTGCATCCTCTGTTGCAACTCCGGTTCTCGACCATGCGAACTTGGAGCAAAACAAACAATCTTTCAGGATGAGCCTGGCGGCAGGCTTCAAAGCAGGCTTCGAGGCAGCCTCGAGGCTATAGAAAGTGCAACAAAACAAAAAATGTAAGGATGAGGGAGAATTTTCGAGGCAAGCCTCGACGGCTGAGATTGGAGCAAATGCACATGTCTATATTTTTAAACAGGTTTCACCTTCATTGAAAGGGCCGTTGCAACTTTACGCTTTACATGAACCAATGTTCCTTTTTGTTGACCGTCTTGGCTTTTCGCTGTCCCCTCTCAGTCTATTCCCAAATTGACAGTGGGTGCGGGATAAAAATTGTAGCTGTGTTCGTATCAACAAAAAATACACTTTCTAGGCACCAACCCACCAACCCAGATCCAGGAAGTGTGTCAACGACATCAATCCAAAACAAACAGCCACCTGCACCAAATGCAAGCAACCAAAACAATCAGTCCACGCAGACAGGAGTCAAGAAATTCAGCGGCCCCAAACGAACGCCAACAAGACATTCAGCAGCCAAAGACTTTAGTGTTTGGCGACAAGCCTGCTTCATCATGGCCCCGAAAACAGGATCCAAAAAACTAGTAGAAACATGGCGGCCATAAAGGGACCTCAACTGTACAAGAAACAAATTGGGACGCACAGAGAGAAAAAGCATGCGTTAACGCTTACGCTCATGCTAGTGCGTCGCAAATCTGCTTGCAAAACATCTGCGGGCAGCAGCAAAATTTTCCGATGGCTGGCCCCACTTTTGGGTCCAAATCTGGACCCCAAAACGGGGCCCAAGCAAAGACCTAAAAGAAGGAATGAAAATGTGATCCAATTCTGGACCCCATTTTGGGGTCCATATTTGGACCCAAAAATGGGGTCAGCCATCGGAGAATTTCGTTGCTGCCCGCAAATGTTTTGCAAGCAGATTTGCGACCCAGCAGCTTGAACATGAATGTCAACACATACCTTTTTCTCTTTGTGCGTCCCAAGGCCGCTTGCTACTGTCGAGGTCCCTCTATCGCAGCCATGTTTTGAGCACTTTTTTCAGCCCTGTTTTAGGGGCCATGATGAAGCAGGTTTGTTGGCATTCGAGGCGCTCCGAGGCTCACCGAGGCCTGCCCGAGGCCAGGCCTCGGACGCAAAACGTAATGGCACGAGGACAAAGCGAGGCTCACGGGGACTCGAATCTATATAATACACGTCAAGACTGAATGATCTGAAACCAAAAAACGCTGGCGATGATCACCAGCCAAGATATCCATTGCTTTCATGAAAGCCTGCAGTCCAAAATGAGGACACATGCCCCGTGTGGGACCTTAACTTCAAAGCACATGCAGATTTTCGTCCCTCGATATGTTCCGTCTCTCTTGCGAAATAAAGAACATACCATGTGGCCGCCATGGCCTCACCTCCATGTGATCCTGCATTTTTTCTCCCGATAGTTTTTGCGCCGGCAGCGCAGAACCCCCACACCCCCGGCGGCAATGCTGCTGTGGAACGCTGTAAAGAAGCATATGACAGCTTCAGTCCATCTCACACTGACGCAGCATTGCCACTGGGGAGCGGGGCGTATTCAACAGATCTCTTAAAGCGGCAGGCCCAATATTTCAAAAGCTTAAGCCCGTAGCAGGCGCAGTACTTTGGCAGCTAACAACCCCGTCGCAGGCACAATATTTCAGAAGCAAACATGGCCACATCACAGCTTAAACCCGTGGCAAGCGCAGCATTTCAGAAGTAAACAACCACACATCTCAACCTGTGGCAAATATTGCAAACAAACATGGCCACCTCACAACTTAAACCCTGACAACTGCGGTACTTGACAAACAAACATGGCCACCTCACAGCTTAACCTGGACAGCTTAAACGCTGGCAGGCGCAGTAATTCAGAAGCTAACATGGCCACTACACAGCGTAAACCCTGGCAGGGGCAGTTTTTGACAAGCAAACATGGCCACCTCACAGCTTAGCCCGTGGCAAGTATTTGACAAACAAACGTGGCCACCTCACAGCTTCAGCCACGGCAGGGTTTAAGCTGTGGGGTGGCCATGTTTCCTTTTGAAATACTGCGCCTGCCAAGGTTTGTGCACAGAAACCTGCCGTGTAGTGCCGCAACTGGCGGCACTACACGCTCACCCTCTGTGATTTTGGCGCGACGCAGTGCGCAAATACTGCGCCTGCCAGCAAAATCGGCACTAAACGCTTCGCACTGTGGTAAAACAGCGATTTTTAGATGCGACCGTTTGGGCGTGTAGTACCCCACTAAACGCTCCGCGCTGTGGCCGGAGACACATTTTTGCCATTTCCTGGCGTTCGGTTGTAATTATTTTTTTTAAGATCAATATAGTTTAGAAAAAAGAGCCACTACACGCTACACGCTGGACCTGTTTTGCTGGTTTTTTCCACGGTAAAAGGCGTGTAGTGCCACAACTGTCGTACTAAACGCTCACCCTCTGTAGGTTCAGTGTCACACGCGCCGTAAATACCGCACCTGCCACCAAAATCTGCACTAAACGCTGTCAGTTTTCACACCGTGACTGCCAGAAGTATTGCACATGCCAGGCAAATCAAACCCGCAGGGGCGACAGCAAAGTTAGCGCAAAACAGCGCGCTTTCTGCAAGACGGGAAAAAGGCATTTGCATCCTCTGTTGCAACTCCGGTTCTCGACCATGCGAACTTGGAGCAAAACAAACAATCTTTCAGGATGAGCCTGGTGGCAGGCTTCAAAGCAGGCTTCGAGGCAGCCTCGAGGCTATAGAAATTGCAACGAAACAAAAAATGTAAGGATGAGGGAGAATTTTCGAGGCAAGCCTCGACGGCTGAAATTGGAGCAAATGCACATGAATGTCTATATTTTTAAACAGGTTTCACCTTCATTGAAAGGGCCGTTGCAACTTTACGCTTTACATGAACCAATGTTCCTTTTTGTTGACCGTCTTGGCTTTTCGCTGTCCCCTCTCAGTCTATTCCCAAATTGACAGTGGGTGCGGGATAAAAATTGTAGCTGCGTTCGTATCAACAAAAAATACACTTTCTAGGCACCAACCCACCAACCCAGATCCAGGAAGTGTGTCAACGACATCAGTCCAAAACAAACAGCCACCTGCACCAAATGCAAGCAACCAAAACAATCAGTCCACGCAGGCAGGAGTCAAGAAATTCAGCAGCCCCAAACGAACGCCAACAAGACATTCAGCAGCCAAAGACTTTAGTGTTTGGCGACAAGCCTGCTTCATCATGGCCCCGAAAACAGGATCCAAAAAACTAGTAGAAACATGGCGGCCATAAAGGGACCTCGACTGTACTAGAAACAAATTGGGACGCACGGACGCACAGAGAGAAAAAGCATGTGTTAACGCTTACGATCATGCTAGTGCGTCGCAAATCTGCTTGCAAAACATCTGCGGGCAGCAGCAAAATTTTCCGATGGCTGGCCCCACTTTTGGGTCCAAATCTGGACCCCAAAACGGGGCGCAAGCAAAGACTTAAAAGAAGGAATCAAAATGTGATCCAATTCTGGACCAAATTTTGGGGTCCATATTTGGACCCAAAAATGGGGTCAGCCATCGGAGGATTTCGTTGCTGCCCGCAAATGTTTTGCAAGCAGATTTGCAACCCAGCAGCTTGCACATGAATGTCAACACATACCTTTTTCTCTTTGTGCGTCCCAAGGCCGCTTGCTACTGTCGAGGTCTCTCTATTGCAGCCATGTTTTGAGCACTTTTTTCGGCCCTGTTTTAGGGGCCATGATGAAGCAGGTTTGTTGGCATTCAAGGCGCTCCGAGGCTCACCGAGGCCTGCCCGAGGCCAGGCCTCGGACGCAAAACGTAATGGCACGAGGACAAAGCGAGGCTGACGGGGACTCGAACCTATATAATACACGTCAAGACTGAATGAGCTGAAACCAAAAAACGCTGGCGATGATCACCAGCCAAGATATCCATTGCTTTCATGAAAGCCTGCAGTCCAAAATGAGGACACATGCCCCGTGTGGGACCTTAACTTCAAAGCACATGCAGATTTTCGTCCCTCGATATATTCCGTCTCCCTTGCGAAATAAAGAACACACAAGAGTCAGGCATGGCCTCACCTCCATGTGAGCCTGCATTTTTTCTCCCGATAGTTTTTGCGCGGGCAGCGCAGAACCCCCACACCCCCGGCGGCAATGCTGCTGTGGAACGCTGTAAAGAAGCATATGACAGCTTCAGTCCATCTCACACTGACGCAGCATTGCCGCTGGGGAGCGGGGCGTATTCAACAGATCTCTTAAAGCGGCAGGCCCAATATTTCAAAAGCTTAAGCCCGTGGCAGGCGCAGTACTTTGGCAGCTAACAACCCCGTCGCAAGCACAGTATTTCAGAAGCAAACATGGCCACATCACAGCTTAAACCCGTGGCAAGCGCAGCATTTCAGAAGTAAACAACCACACATCTCAACCTGTGGCAAATATTGCAAACAAACATGGCCACCTCACAACCTAAACCCTGACAACTGCTTTACTTAACAAACAAACATGGCCACCTCACAGCTTAACCTGGACAGCTTAAACGCTGGCAGGCGCAGTAATTCAGAAGCTAACATGGCCACTACACAGCGTAAACCCTGGCAGGGGCAGTTTTTGACAAGCAAACATGGCCACCTCACAGCTTAGCCCGTGGCAAGTATTTGACAAACAAACGTGGCCACCTCACAGCTTCAGCCGCGGCAGGGTTTAAGCTGTGGGGTGGCCATGTTTCCTTTTGAAATACTGCGCCTGCCAAGGTTTGTGCACAGAAACCTGCCGTGTAGTGCCACAACTGGCGGCACTACACGCTCACCCTCTGTGATTTTGGCGCGACGCAGAGCGCAAATACTGCGCCTGCCAGCAAAATCGGCACTAAACGCTTCGCACTGTGGTAAAACAGCGATTTTTAGATGCGACCGTTTGGGCGTGTAGTACCCCACTAAACGCTCCGCGCTGTGGCCGGAGACACATTTTCGCCGTTTCCTGGCGTTCGGTTGTAATTATTTTTTTAAAGATCAATATAGTTTAGAAAAAAGAGCCACTACACGCTACACGCTGGACCTGTTTTGCTGGTTTTTTCCACGGTAAAAGGCGTGTAGTGCCACAACTGTCGTACTAAACGCTCACCCTCTGTAGGTTCAGTGTCACGCACGCCGTAAATACCGCACCTGCCACCAAAATCTGCACTAAACTAAACGCTGTCAGTTTTCACACCGTGACTGCCAGAAGTATTGCACATGCCAAGCAAATCAAACCCGCAGGGGCGACACGCTTTCTGCAAGACGGGAAAAAGGCATTTGCATCCTCTGTTGCAACTCCGGTTCTCGACCATGCGAACTTGGAGCAAAACAAACAATCTTTCAGGATGAGCCTGGTGGCAGGCTTCAAAGCAGGCTTCGAGGCAGCCTCGAGGCTATAGAAATTGCAACGAAACAAAAAATGTAAGGATGAGGGAGAATTTTCGAGGCAAGCCTCGACGGCTGAAATTGGAGCAAATGCACATGAATGTCTATATTTTTAAACAGGTTTCACCTTCATTGAAAGGGCCGTTGCAACTTTACGCTTTACATGGGCCAATTTTCCTTTTTGTTGACCGTCTTGGCTTTTCGCTGTCCCCTCTCGGTCTATTCCCAAATTGACAGTGGGTGCGGGATAAAAATTGTAGCTGTGTTCGTATCAGCAAAAAATACACTTTCTAGGCCTAGGCACCAACCCACCAACCCAGATCCAGGAAGTGTGTCAACGACATCTGTCCAAAACAAACAGCCACCTGCACCAAATGCAAGCAACCAAAACAATCAGTCCACGCAGACAGGAGTCAAGAAATTCAGCAGCCCCAAAAGAACGCCAACAAGACATTCAGCAGCCAAAGACTTTAGTGTTTGGCGACAAGCCTGCTTCATCATGGCCCCGAAAACAGGATCCAAAAAACTAGTAGAAACATGGCGGCCGTAAACGGACCTCGACTGTACAAGAAACAAATTGGGACGCACAGAGAGAAAAAGCATGTGTTAACACTTACGCTCATGCTAGTGCGCCGCAAATCTGCTTGCAAACATCTGCGGGCAGCAGCAAAACCTTCCGATGGCTGGCCCCACTTTTGGGTCCAAATCTGGACCCCAAAACGGGGCCCAAGCAAAGACCTAAAAGAAGGAATGAAAATGTGATCCAATTCTGGACCCCATTTTGGGGTCCATATTTGGACCCAAAAATGGGGTCAGCCATCGGAGAATTTCGTTGCTGCCCGCACATGTTTTGCAAGCAGATTTGCGACCCAGCAGCTTGAACATGAATGTCAACACATACCTTTTTCTCTTTGTGCGTCCCAAGGCCGCTTGCTACTGTCGAGGTCCCTCTATCGCAGCCATGTTTTGAGCACTTCTTTCGGCCCTGTTTTAGGGGCCATGATGAAGCAGGTTTGTTGGCATTCGAGGCGCTCCAAGGCTCACCGAGGCTTGCCCGAGGCCAGGCCTCGGACGCAAAACGTAATGGCACGAGGACAAAGCGAGGCTCACGGGGACTCGAATCTATATAATACACGTCAAGACTGAATGGTCTGAAACCAAAAAACGCTGGCGATGATCACCAGCCAAGATATACATTGCTTTCATGAAAGCCTGCAGTCCAAAATGAGGACACATGCCCGGTGTGGGACCTTAACTTCAAAGCACACGCAGATTTTCGTCCCTCGATATATTCCGTCTCTCTTGCGAAATAAAGAACATACCATGTGGCCGCCATGGCCTCACCTCCATGTGATCTTGCATTTTTTCTCCCAATAGTTTTTGCGCGGGCAGCGCAGAACCCCCACACCCCCGGCGGCAATGCTGCTGTGGAACGCTGTAAAGAAGCCTGTGACAGCTTCAGTCCATCTCACACTGACGCAGCATTGCCGCTGGGGAGCGGGGCGTATACAACAGATCTCTTGAAGCGGCAGGCGCAATATTTCAAAAGCTTAAGCCCGTGGCAGGCGCAGTACTTTGGCAGCTAACAACCCCGTCGCAGGCACAATATTTCAGAAGCAAACATGGCCACATCACAGCTTAAACCCGTGGCAAGCGCAGCATTTCAGAAGTAAACAACCGCACATCTCAATCTGTGGCAAATATTGCAAACAAACATGGCCACCTCACAACTTAAACCCTGACAACTACGGTACTTGACACACAAACATGGCCACCTCACAGCTTAACCTGGACAGCTTAAACGCTGGCAGGCGCAGTTGTTCAGAAGCTAACATGGCCACTACACAGCGTAAACTCTGGCAGGGGCAGCTTTTGACGAGCAAACATGGCCACCTCACAGCTTAGCCCGTGGCAAGTATTTGACAAACAAACGTGGCCACCTCACAGCTTCAGCCGCGGCAGGATTTACTGTGGGGTGGCCATGTTTCCTTTTGAAATACTGCGCCTGCCAAGGTTTGTGCACAGAAACCTGCCGTGTAGTGCCACAACTGGCGGCACCACGCTCACCCTCTGTGATTTTGGCGCGACGCAGAGCGCAAATACTGCGCCTGCCAGCAAAATCGGCACTAAACGCTTCGCACTGTGGCAAAACAGCGATTTTTAGATGCGACCGTTTGGGCGTGTAGTACCCCACTAAACGCTCCGCGCTGTGGCCGGAGACACATTTTCGCCGTTTCCTGGCGTTCGGTTGTAATTATTTCTTTAAAGATCAATATAGTTTAGAAAAAGAGCCACTACACGCTACACGCTGGACCTGTTTTGCTGGTTTTTTCCACGGTAAAAGGCGTGTAGTGCCACAACTGTCGTACAAAACGCTCACCCTCTGTAGGTTCAGTGTCACACACGCCGTAAATACCGCACCTGCCACCAAAATCTGCACTAAACGCTGTCAGTTTTCACACCGTGACTGCCAGAAGTACCGCGCATGCCAAGCAAATCAAACCCGCAGGCGCGACAGCAAAGTTAGCGCAAAACAGCGCGCTGTCTGCAAGACGGGAAAAAGGCATTTGCATCCTCTGTTGCAACTCCGGTTCTCGACCATGCGAACTTGGAGCAAAACAAACAATCTTTCAGGATGAGCCTGGCGGCAGGCTTCAAAGCAGGCTTCGAGGCAGCCTCGAGGCTATAGAAATTGCAACAAAACAAAAAATGTAAGGATGAGGAGAATTTTCGAGGCAAGCCTCGACGGCTGAAATTGGAGCAAACGCACATGAATGTCTATATTTTGAAACAGGTTTCACCTTCAAAAGGGCCGTTGCAACTTTACGCTTTACATGGGCCAATGCTCCTTTTTGTTGACCGTCTTGGCTTTTCGCTGTCCCCTCTCGGTCTATTCATTCCCAAATTGACATTGGGTGCAGGATAAAAATTGTAGCTGTGTTCGCATCAGCAAAAAATACACTTTCTAGGCACCAACCCACCAACCCAGATCCAGGAAGTGTGTCAACGACATCTGTCCAAAACAAACAGCCACCTGCACCAAATGCAAGCAACCAAAACAATCAGTCCACGCAGACAGGAGTCAAGAAATTCAGCAGCCCCAAACGAACGCCAACAAGACATTCAGCAGCCAAAGACTTTAGTGTTTGGCAACAAGCCTGCTTCATCATGGCCCCGAAAACAGGATCCAAAAAACTAGTAGAAACATGGCGGCCATAAAGGGACCTCGACTGTACAAGAAACAAATTGGGACGCACAGAGAGAAAAAGCATGTGTTAACACTTACGCTCATGCTAGTGCGTCGCAAATCTGCTTGCAAAACATCTGCGGGCAGCAGCAAAATTTTCCGATGGCTGGCCCCACTTTTGGGTCCAAATCTGGACCCCAAAACGGGGCGCAAGCAAAGACTTAAAAGAAGGAATCAAAATGTGATCCAATTCTGGACCAAATTTTGGGGTCCATATTTGGACCCAAAAATGGGGTCAGCCATCGGAGGATTTCGTTGCTGCCCGCAAATGTTTTGCAAGCAGATTTGCAACCCAGCAGCTTGCACATGAATGTCAACACATACCTTTTTCTCTTTGTGCGTCCCAAGGCCGCTTGCTACTGTCGAGGTCTCTCTATTGCAGCCATGTTTTGAGCACTTTTTTCGGCCCTGTTTTAGGGGCCATGATGAAGCAGGTTTGTTGGCATTCGAGGCGCTCCGAGGCTCACCGAGGCCTGCCCGAGGCCAGGCCTCGGACGCAAAACGTAATGGCACGAGGACAAAGCGAGGCTGACGGGGACTCGAACCTATATAATACACGTCAAGACTGAATGAGCTGAAACCAAAAAACGCTGGCGATGATCACCAGCCAAGATATCCATTGCTTTCATGAAAGCCTGCAGTCCAAAATGAGGACACATGCCCCGTGTGGGACCTTAACTTCAAAGCACATGCAGATTTTCGTCCCTCGATATATTCCGTCTCCCTTGCGAAATAAAGAACACACAAGAGTCAGGCATGGCCTCACCTCCATGTGAGCCTGCATTTTTTCTCCCGATAGTTTTTGCGCGGGCAGCGCAGAACCCCCACACCCCCGGCGGCAATGCTGCTGTGGAACGCTGTAAAGAAGCATATGACAGCTTCAGTCCATCTCACACTGACGCAGCATTGCCGCTGGGGAGCGGGGCGTATTCAACAGATCTCTTAAAGCGGCAGGCCCAATATTTCAAAAGCTTAAGCCCGTGGCAGGCGCAGTACTTTGGCAGCTAACAACCCCGTCGCAAGCACAGTATTTCAGAAGCAAACATGGCCACATCACAGCTTAAACCCATGGCAAGCGCAGCATTTCAGAAGTAAACAACCACACATCTCAACCTGTGGCAAATATTGCAAACAAACATGGCCACCTCACAACCTAAACCCTGACAACTGCTTTACTTAACAAACAAACATGGCCACCTCACAGCTTAACCTGGACAGCTTAAACGCTGGCAGGCGCAGCGCAGTAATTCAGAAGCTAACATGGCCACTACACAGCGTAAACCCTGGCAGGGGCAGTTTTTGACAAGCAAACATGGCCACCTCACAGCTTAGCCCGTGGCAAGTATTTGACAAACAAACGTGGCCACCTCACAGCTTCAGCCGCAGCAGGGTTTAAGCTGTGGGGTGGCCATGTTTCCTTTTGAAATACTGCGCCTGCCAAGGTTTGTGCACAGAAACCTGCCGTGTAGTGCCACAACTGGCGGCACTACACGCTCACCCTCTGTGATTTTGGCGCGACACAGAGCGCAAATACTGCACCTGCCAGCAAAATCGGCACTAAACGCTTCGCACTGTGGTAAAACAGCGATTTTTAGATGCGACCGTTTGGGCGTGTAGTACCCCACTAAACGCTCCGCGCTGTGGCCAGAGACACATTTTCGCCGTTTCCTGGCGTTCGGTTGTAATTATTTTTTAAAAGATCAATATAGTTTAGAAAAAAGAGCCACTACACGCTACACGCTGGACCTGTTTTGCTGTTTTTTCCACGGTAAAAGGCGTGTAGTGCCACAACTGTCGTACTAAACGCTCACCCTCTGTAGGTTCAGTGTCACACACGCCGTAAATACCGCACCTGCCACCAAAATCTGCACTAAACGCTGTCAGTTTTCACACCGTGACTGCCAGAAGTATTGCGCATGCCAAGCAAATCAAACCTGCAGGGGCGACAGCAAAGTTAGCGCAAAACAGCGCGCTTTCTGCAAGACAGGAAAAAGGCATTTGCATCCTCTGTTGCAACTCCGGTTCTCGACCATGCGAACTTGGAGCAAAACAAACAATCTTTCAGGATGAGCCTGGCGGCAGGCTTCAAGGTTTCACCTTCATTGAAAGGGCCGTTGCAACTTTACGCTTTACATGGGCCAATGTTCCTTTTTGTTGACTGTCTTGGCTTTTCGCTGTCCCCTCTCGGTCTATTCCCAAATTGACATTGGGTGCGGGATAAAAATTGTAGCTGCGTTCGTATCAGCAAAAAATACACTTTCTAGGCACCAACCCACCAACCCAGATCCAGGAAGTGTGTCAACGACATCTGTCCAAAACAAACAGCCACCTGCACCAAATGCAAGCAACCAAAACAATCAGTCCGTGCAGACAGGAGTCAAGAAATTCAGCAGCCCCAAACGAACGCCAACAAGACATTCAGCAGCCAAAGACTTTAGTGTTTGGCGACAAGCCTGCTTCATCATGGCCCCGCCCCGAAAACAGGATCCAAAAAGCTAGTAGAAACATGGCGGCCATAAAGGGACCTCGACTGTACAAGAAACAAATTGGGACGCACAGAGAGAAAAAGCATGTGTTAACACTTACGCTCATGCTAGTGCGTCGCAAATCTGCTTGCAAAACATCTGCGGGCAGCAGCAAAATTTTCCGATGGCTGGCCCCACTTTTGGGTCCAAATCTGGACCCCAAAACGGGGCGCAAGCAAAGACTTAAAAGAAGGAATCAAAATGTGATCCAATTCTGGACCAAATTTTGGGGTCCATATTTGGACCCAAAAATGGGGTCAGCCATCGGAGGATTTCGTTGCTGCCCGCAAATGTTTTGCAAGCAGATTTGCAACCCAGCAGCTTGCACATGAATGTCAACACATACCTTTTTCTCTTTGTGCGTCCCAAGGCCGCTTGCTACTGTCGAGGTCTCTCTATTGCAGCCATGTTTTGAGCACTTTTTTCGGCCCTGTTTTAGGGGCCATGATGAAGCAGGTTTGTTGGCATTCAAGGCGCTCCGAGGCTCACCGAGGCCTGCCCGAGGCCAGGCCTCGGACGCAAAACGTAATGGCACGAGGACAAAGCGAGGCTGACGGGGACTCGAACCTATATAATACACGTCAAGACTGAATGAGCTGAAACCAAAAAACGCTGGCGATGATCACCAGCCAAGATATCCATTGCTTTCATGAAAGCCTGCAGTCCAAAATGAGGACACATGCCCCGTGTGGGACCTTAACTTCAAAGCACATGCAGATTTTCGTCCCTCGATATATTCCGTCTCCCTTGCGAAATAAAGAACACACAAGAGTCAGGCATGGCCTCACCTCCATGTGAGCCTGCATTTTTTCTCCCGATAGTTTTTGCGCGGGCAGCGCAGAACCCCCACACCCCCGGCGGCAATGCTGCTGTGGAACGCTGTAAAGAAGCATATGACAGCTTCAGTCCATCTCACACTGACGCAGCATTGCCGCTGGGGAGCGGGGCGTATTCAACAGATCTCTTAAAGCGGCAGGCCCAATATTTCAAAAGCTTAAGCCCGTGGCAGGCGCAGTACTTTGGCAGCTAACAACCCCGTCGCAGGCACAATATTTCAGAAGCAAACATGGCCACATCACAGCTTAAACCCGTGGCAAGCGCAGCATTTCAGAAGTAAACAACCACACATCTCAACCTGTGGCAAATATTGCAAACAAAGATGGCCACCTCACAACTTAAACCCTGACAACTGCGGTACTTGACAAACAAACATGGCCACCTCACAGCTTAACCTGGACAGCTTAAACGCTGGCAGGCGCAGTAATTCAGAAGCTAACATGGCCACTACACAGCGTAAACCCTGGCAGGGGCAGTTTTTGACAAGCAAACATGGCCACCTCACAGCTTAGCCCGTGGCAAGTATTTGACAAACAAACGTGGCCACCTCACAGCTTCAGCCGCGGCAGGGTTTAAGCTGTGGGGTGGCCATGTTTCCTTTTGAAATACTGCGCCTGCCAAGGTTTGTGCACAGAAACCTGCCGTGTAGTGCCACAACTGGCGGCACTACACGCTCACCCTCTGTGATTTTGGCGCGACGCAGAGCGCAAATACTGCGCCTGCCAGCAAAATCGGCACTAAACGCTTCGCACTGTGGTAAAACAGCGATTTTTAGATGCGACCGTTTGGGCGTGTAGTACCCCACTAAACGCTCCGCGCTGTGGCCGGAGACACATTTTCGCCGTTTCCTGGCGTTCGGTTGTAATTTATTTTTTAAAGATCAATATAGTTTAGAAAAAAGAGCCACTACACGCTACACGCTGGACCTGTTTTGCTGGTTTTTTCCACGGTAAAAGGCGTGTAGTGCCACAACTGTCGTACTAAACGCTCACCCTCTGTAGGTTCAGTGTCACACACGCCGTAAATACCGCACCTGCCACCAAAATCTGCACTAAACGCTGTCAGTTTTCACACCGTGACTGCCAGAAGTATTGCACATGCCAAGCAAATCAAACCCGCAGGGGCGACACGCTTTCTGCAAGACGGGAAAAAGGCATTTGCATCCTCTGTTGCAACTCCGGTTCTCGACCATGCGAACTTGGAGCAAAACAAACAATCTTTCAGGATGAGCCTGGCGGCAGGCTTCAAAGCAGGCTTCGAGGCAGCCTCGAGGCTATAGAAATTGCAACAAAACAAAAAATGTAAGGATGAGGGAGAATTTTCGAGGCAAGCCTCGACGGCTGAAATTGGAGCAAATGCACATGAATGTCTATATTTTTAAACAGGTTTCACCTTCATTGAAAGGGCCGTTGCAACTTTACGCTTTACATGGGCCAATGTTCCTTTTTGTTGACCGTCTTGGCTTTTCGCTGTCCCCTCTCGGTCTATTCCCAAATTGACATTGGGTGCGGGATAAAAATTGTAGCTGTGTTCGTATCAGCAAAAAATACACTTTCTAGGCACCAACCCACCAACCCAGATCCAGGAAGTGTGTCAACGACATCTGTCCAAAACAAACAGCCACCTGCACCAAATGCAAGCAACCAAAACAATCAGTCCGTGCAGACAGGAGTCAAGAAATTCAGCAGCCCCAAACGAACGCCAACAAGACATTCAGCAGCCAAAGACTTTAGTGTTTGGCGACAAGCCTGCTTCATCATGGCCCCGAAAACAGGATCCAAAAAGCTAGTAGAAACATGGCGGCCATAAAGGGACCTCGACTGTACAAGAAACAAATTGGGACGCACAGAGAGAAAAAGCATGTGTTAACACTTACGCTCATGCTAGTGCGTCGCAAATCTGCTTGCAAAACATCTGCGGGCAGCAGCAAAATTTTCCGATGGCTGGCCCCACTTTTGGGTCCAAATCTGGACCCCAAAACGGGGCCCAAGCAAAGACCTAAAAGAAGGAATGAAAATGTGATCCAATTCTGGACCCCATTTTGGGGTCCATATTTGGACCCAAAAATGGGGTCAGCCATCGGAGAATTTCGTTGCTGCCCGCAAATGTTTTGCAAGCAGATTTGCGACCCAGCAGCTTGAACATGAATGTCAACACATACCTTTTTCTCTTTGTGCGTCCCAAGGCCGCTTGCTACTGTCGAGGTCCCTCTATCGCAGCCATGTTTTGAGCACTTTTTTCGGCCCTGTTTTAGGGGCCATGATGAAGCAGGTTTGTTGGCATTCAAGGCGCTCCGAGGCTCACCGAGGCCTGCCCGAGGCCAGGCCTCGGACGCAAAACGTAATGGCACGAGGACAAAGCGAGGCTGACGGGGACTCGAACTATATAATACACGTCAAGACTGAATGATCTGAAACCAAAAAACGCTGGCGATGATCACCAGCCAAGATATCCATTGCTTTCATGAAAGCCTGCAGTCCAAAATGAGGACACATGCCCCGTGTGGGACCTTAACTTCAAAGCACATGCAGATTTTCGTCCCTCGATATGTTCCGTCTCTCTTGCGAAATAAAGAACATACCATGTGGCCGCCATGGCCTCACCTCCATGTGATCCTGCATTTTTTCTCCCGATAGTTTTTGCGCGGGCAGCGCAGAACCCCCACACCCCCGGCGGCAATGCTGCTGTGGAACGCTGTAAAGAAGCATATGACAGCTTCAGTCCATCTCACACTGACGCAGCATTGCCGCTGGGGAGCGGGGCGTATTCAACAGATCTCTTAAAGCGGCAGGCCCAATATTTCAAAAGCTTAAGCCCGTGGCAGGCGCAGTACTTTGGCAGCTAACAACCCCGTCGCAGGCACAATATTTCAGAAGCAAACATGGCCACATCACAGCTTAAACCCGTGGCAAGCGCAGCATTTCAGAAGTAAACAACCACACATCTCAACCTGTGGCAAATATTGCAAACAAACATGGCCACCTCACAACTTAAACCCTGACAACTGCTTTACTTGACAAACAAACATGGCCACCTCACAGCTTAACCTGGACAGCTTAAACGCTGGCAGGCGCAGTAATTCAGAAGCTAACATGGCCACTACACAGCGTAAACCCTGGCAGGGGCAGTTTTTGACAAGCAAACATGGCCACCTCACAGCTTAGCCCGTGGCAAGTATTTGACAAACAAACGTGGCCACCTCACAGCTTCAGCCGCGGCAGGGTTTAAGCTGTGGGGTGGCCATGTTTCCTTTTGAAATACTGCGCCTGCCAAGGTTTGTGCACAGAAACCTGCCGTGTAGTGCCACAACTGGCGGCACTACACGCTCACCCTCTGTGATTTTGGCGCGACGCAGAGCGCAAATACTGCGCCTGCCAGCAAAATCGGCACTAAACGCTTCGCACTGTGGTAAAACAGCGATTTTTAGATGCGACCGTTTGGGCGTGTAGTACCCCACTAAACGCTCCGCGCTGTGGCCGGAGACACATTTTCGCCGTTTCCTGGCGTTCGGTTGTAATTTTTTTTTAAAGATCAATATAGTTTAGAAAAAAGAGCCACTACACGCTACACGCTGGACCTGTTTTGCTGGTTTTTTCCACGGTAAAAGGCGTGTAGTGCCACAACTGTCGTACTAAACGCTCACCCTCTGTAGGTTCAGTGTCACACACGCCGTAAATACCGCACCTGCCACCAAAATCTGCACTAAACGCTGTCAGTTTTCACACCGTGACTGCCAGAAGTATTGCACATGCCAAGCAAATCAAACCCGCAGGGGCGACACGCTTTCTGCAAGACGGGAAAAAGGCATTTGCATCCTCTGTTGCAACTCCGGTTCTCGACCATGCGAACTTGGAGCAAAACAAACAATCTTTCAGGATGAGCCTGGTGGCAGGCTTCAAAGCAGGCTTCGAGGCAGCCTCGAGGCTATAGAAATTGCAACGAAACAAAAAATGTAAGGATGAGGGAGAATTTTCGAGGCAAGCCTCGACGGCTGAAATTGGAGCAAATGCACATGAATGTCTATATTTTTAAACAGGTTTCACCTTCATTGAAAGGGCCGTTGCAACTTTACGCTTTACATGGGCCAATGTTCCTTTTTGTTGACCGTCTTGGCTTTTCGCTGTCCCCTCTCGGTCTATTCCCAAATTGACATTGGGTGCGGGATAAAAATTGTAGCTGTGTTCGTATCAGCAAAAAATACACTTTCTAGGCACCAACCCACCAACCCAGATCCAGGAAGTGTGTCAACGACATCTGTCCAAAACAAACAGCCACCTGCACCAAATGCAAGCAACCAAAACAATCAGTCCGTGCAGACAGGAGTCAAGAAATTCAGCAGCCCCAAACGAACGCCAACAAGACATTCAGCAGCCAAAGACTTTAGTGTTTGGCGACAAGCCTGCTTCATCATGGCCCCGCCCCGAAAACAGGATCCAAAAAGCTAGTAGAAACATGGCGGCCATAAAGGGACCTCGACTGTACGTTGCCAATCCGACCACCGGGACGTTAAACTGAGGTATAGCGCAGGGGAGTTGCTGAAGGCCCCGTCCCTAACGAACCGTGAACGGACACGGTACCTTCGTACCCCCTAGTCGGCGTGTGTTGACATGTTGGGTTGCTCCTCATGTCACACCCTCGTTTGTATTTGCGCACATCCTTGGGTGATCGTGCGGTATCTCGGGGTTCTCCCGGACCGATCGGTACACACGTGGTACGGGACTGACGGGTCTCACCTTACCTTGTGTCTAGGGTAGCAACACCCTATGATGACACGGGGGAACAAGCAAGGTCGGTGAACCTCTTAGAGACTTGGGGACTCGTCTCGAGGAGGGGTCAACGGGGCAACCCGTTGGCCAACGGTCAAAATTCATCGTGGGTGGCCAAGCTCACGGTGGACAAGACCGTCGGTTCCTCTCTAACAGTGTTAGGGTCCTGTCGTGAGACAGGTGTTTCCCTCCGGGGATGCATGGGATCGCTAACGACTGGGTCACCGACCGAGCACTTGTGGATGTCCTGCCGCATTTCCATGGCTCGAATTAAATTGTGGTGTATAGGGCTCCCACTCCTCTGACTAAAGACGTGTCAGGGGAGTACCCTTCGTCTACTCTTGCCTTCCCTCTAATTTGTTGTTGCTCACCTCTCCTCCTTCTTGTTTTTGTTCTTCCTCTGCCTCCTTTACTTTGTCCACTTGTTTCTGCTTCCTGTGATACTCTTTGCTCCAGTCTTGCCTGTCACTTTTGTCTGTTTCCTCAGCAATTCTCTCCTGCTCTTAGGGCACTGTCCTGCCATACCGTTGTGCACTCCGGTTGGCAGCCATGGCGCAATGGATCGGAGATAAGGTCACGCTGAAGGCAGGACCCTTGACTGGGCATGACCAAGTGAGCCCAGCCACAGGCAATAACGAGACAGAGGCTGACAGTGAACACCATCGACCTGAGTACAAAGAGTCGTACGTTACAGAATATGACGACATCCAGGTCTACCGGCAGCAGGGTTGTTATGAGCACACCAAGCAACTCCATACATGGTCTTTCTATGAATATAGAATGCGCATCAACGGAGAATGCTGGAATATTATCATCAATGATGACATGGCGCACCCGCCGGACTGGGCTTATCCAGGGTCCAGCTCCTCTAAACTGTCGCATGATTTCTGTCACATAGATACTGAGGCCAGTGATGACGTCTATACAAACTTTTGGTTTGTGGAAATGGGAGGCCGACAGATATGGCCTTTCTATGCCACAGAGTCCTTCCAGGAAGATTTATGGATTTGGGTTAGCCCCAGAAGATTTGCTGTTATCACGAACCACCAACACAGCGAGAAGTTGAATCACTTCTATGTTGACAGGATGCATGAACATAATATTCTGGCAAATCGCACACCGTGCTGGTACTTTACTGATCTGACTAACAGCTCTGGCAGGGTGAAGGATAAAGCCATTGCACTGAACCAAGAGTCCCGCTGTAGCTCAGCCGCTCATGAAACTTTCAAGACAGGCTTTGAGCACAAAGTTGCCATGAAGCCTCAGCTGCAAAGAGAAGAGCACTTGCATGGCAAGAGAAAGTACTCGGACCCCTCGGGACAAACAGGTACCCAACAGTTTGACCCGTCTGGAAACTACAGTGCACGTGATATGCAGAAACTCAATGCAACCTTTGCCGATCAGTCTGTGTCTAAATCAGCCACACCAGTGCCAACCCATACAACCAGCAAAGTCACAATGTGGCGACATGGTGAAGTGCCGCCACTCGGACCCGCAGCAGAAGGCCGTGCCCGTGCTGCCAAGCAGTTAGCCTATGCACGCACCCTATTGGCCGCTGTTATGGAGGCAGCCACCCAAATGGAAGAAGTCGTGGGCAATCTAGTGCAGATAGAGAACGAACAAGCATCGGCCAAGGAGGAAGAACCGGGGCAAGCTGATCCAGCTGCTCCCACCGAACCTCGCATAGAGCCAGCTACAGAGGGAAGTCAGACCTGAGTGCACAGTATATTCTGATATTTGCATGCTGTATAAAGTCCGGCGGGACCATAGCGAAGACTGTGGCCCTATTCTCACCTCGAGGCTGCAGAACGTGAAAAGAAGGTAATTACACTGAGAGGTATGCCTACTGATGTGTCAGCAAGCATCTGTCAGACTGACAGTATAGGATACTTGTAAACCAGTGTCTTAGGTATATTTCAATCACTTGCTTGCAGTGTTGTATCTTTGGTGAGAATGAGGTCACATGTCATGTTGCTCAATGAAGGGTCTGCAACCTTTTTAGCTCAAGCAGGGCACAGGAGTCATACTCAACTACCAAATTTTGTGTTTTGGTCCACTCCTCATTATCCCTTTCGCTCCTCATCTCAAGCTAAACTTCTGTCCCAAACCACGAGTGTGAGGTCTCTCTGGCTAAAGACTGTCAGGGTTGCCTCCGCTCCATTTTCCAAGGCACCTATGCGACTCTGTGTGCGCCATGGACTCATGGGAGAAGTGGCCCTGACGATGGAAGGAGTAGAACGGGCGACATTAGGATGGGATATCATGACACGAATGGCCAGTGTGCTCAAGCTAGTTTCCCCCTTCCAGGTTGTTCTCTATGCAGACAATTCGTCGGTCATCCAGATACCAATGAAAGCCCTACAACTCGATACTAAGGCAAGTGAGGCAACTCTTTGCTATATAGTGCAAACAGTGCAAGTTCCAACAGCTCAGCAGTATCAAGACCTCATGACCGCCATTTATCATAAAGATGTTATGGAGCTGAGCTACCTCTTGGGCAAAGGTTTGGACCTCACTTGCCTCACGATGGATGGAGGGCACACCAGCTCGCTAGTAACTGTCGCCATCCTACGGGATCATTCAAGTGATCCATATGCGTACCAGCCCAGTGCTGGCCACTGCTCCCCTCGACATGGAGCCAGCTTAACCTATCTTCTACTACAAGCACAAGCTGACCCCAATATACTCCCGCCTAAACTGCAACCCACTACGATGATGGAGTTGGCAGTTGAATTGGGTAGTTCGCAGCTTGTCCAAGTCCTCCTTGGTGCATCAGTCATTCCCATTGAAGGAGCACCGCCACCACTTTTCCTTGCTGTCCTACATCGACACAGGGCAATTATACAGCTACTCTTAGAGGCGCAGGCGGACCCATGGCAGGAGATTGCGATTGCATCCGTGCTTAGCCATCCACTGCAGGTGTTCGGGCGGGCAGCCCGCAAAGAAGTATTTAATGCTGTTCAAGCTGCAGCTACGCAGAGTGAAGAAGACACGGTCCTCGACATGCTTCTACAGATTGGTGATACAACTGAAGATGCGAGAGGAGAGCAACCCTCTCAGGTACAAATTAAGCCCTTCGTTCTTACAGAGAGGGCCACTGTTATCATGAAGCAAACCGTGTGGAGGTACCAACACATTATCGAAAAGCAGTCTCGACAAACGAAATTTACCACGTATCGTTGGCGCTTTTTTTTTTTCCTCCGGTTTGGCCGATTCGCACTAGGCACGGTCCTTACAATAGCGTAAGCGGTGAAAAGCATTTAGAAAAAGGACTCGTGTGGTCCTAAAACGCGGGCAAATCATCACATCAACACAAACAAAAAACCAAAAAAACGCAACCAAAACGACCCGCAAATCCCCCAGCCAGATTTGCGTTTCGCCATAAAGCAAACAGCGAAGCAACAAAGAACGGGGCCGGGCCCAAACAAGAACCAAACCAAACAACTTGAGATTTGCCTTGAATACAGTGACCAAAGCCACTGTATCGTCATCAAAAACATGCAAACTAATTAAGTGCGGCAGGGCGAAAAATATAGTACACGATCACCCAGATTCTAATCATCCATACAACCGTGACTGTCACTCCAGCTCTCTGAAAGGTAGGCAAAGCAGGAATAGCTGACAGTACAGCTCGTATCAGTTGCCATTCTCATTGTCAAAGTTGGTCCTATGATGATGAGTGAAGTTGGAGTCCAATCTCTGTAGTAAGATACTGCCGCAGTGGTGATGTGACTCAATACCCCCCTCAAGGGGGGTAGGGATTGACAGCCTGTAGGTCATGCAGGACAATAACTGTAATTCATCCCAGATGCTGTCATATCGTAGGAAGCCAAGAGGACCTGAAACGGTGCCAATGGTGAAAGATCTCCGCAGATAAAAAGGATCCTCTCCGTAAGGTCATTGCAGATGAATAGAATACACTCGTGCAGAGGGGAGGCTTAAGCAAAGAAAGATTGCTACTCAGCGACCTGTACACAATTGCGCCGCTCGCACATGGCAATCGAGCTCAAGCCACAAACTTGAAGAGGTGGCTAGGTTTGCTGTACCAGCACCAGATTGACTAGCAGGATTCACAAGGTGTCATCGTCCCAGCAAAAACTGCTGCAAGTCAGATGTTCCAGAGGTTCGCAGTGCATCTCACATAGGGCCACTCTCCCCTAGAGTGAGCCATGAGCAGAATCACAACGTCCCATCAGCGCACCGATCCATGTTGGCAGGCTTTGCTGCACTAGGGCGCTCCAGACTGAACAGCAGGAAGCACCACTGGACAGCGCCAGTAGTGCTCACTGCAGTGCAGCCTGGTCCATGGCTCTACCGGGGATCTACCGCCCCTCCCGGAGAAATCGCAGAAACAAAACAGAGCGAGAAGGGCCCTCCCCAGACAGCCAACGAAAAAGCCACATGAATCAAACAGCCCAAAACCGCAAAAAGACATAAAAGAGGTAAAACGGAGAGGAGGGGACGGTGACAGGAATCTGCCCCACCGCGAACGAATTCAGAGTAACTAGAGATAAGACCAATGTAGTGAAGGTGAAATGACAGAGCAATGATGTAGAGCGGTTACCTCAGTATCCAGGCAACAGGTAAACCAGAAGACACAACAACCACCAAAGAGAACCCTGCCATCATGGGGGAAAGCAAATCACAAGAGGGGGGAGAGGCCAAAACAAAACACACACAACGACACCGGCCACACAGAAGGAGCGAGGAGAGGAGCCAGGAGGCAGCAGAGGACAGAGGGAGAGGGACACACCCGCACCAGAAGGGGTACAAACGTGCCTTAGCGGAGTTCAAAAAAGGGGCCAAGGATCATACTATGATGAATACCTCAGTGAGGGTGCACACAGCACTCCAACAACACAGGAAACATGGTGTAGAGGGAACGAGCCCCACACAGGGCCAAAGGCCTTTAGTGCCATGAGACACAATGAAGAGGGGAAATCAATGCACAACAATCACTCCAAGCACAGAGGCAAGGCAACCAGGCCGTCGCCGGAAGCAACGATACCCAGAGGGAGGGACCAGTAAAACCTGGACCAAGGCGCCAAGGAGGAACATCCGAGGGGGAGTGAGGGTCACGTCAGGCAGGGAACAGTAACCACAAACCGAAAAGGACAGAAAAAGGCACCAACACCTAATGTAGCTCTGCGGATGGCAAAACCTATGGATGAGTCAGCGAATTCAAGTGCCTTGGTTGGTGGAAAGGGTGGGGGAGTGGGTGGCTAATCAAGACTACATCTGGGGACAACAACAGCATCTTCACCCATCGATGATTGTCAGGCAAAGACTGCGAGAAAGCGAGTGCGTGCACTAGGCTTCATGGCAGAGGCAACCTTAGTACAAGCTAAGCTCTCGACGGGACAGCACATTCAGAAAGCGGGTATTAACGAAGCCATGCGGCCCGATCTGTTATGCCTAAGCTGGCACTCGCACACAAAGCCAACTGTGGCTCCCAACTGATGGAGAGATCCGGGTTGGTTGGAGCCAGGCATGTGTCGCATGATGAGCCTAACAATTATAAATGGGGAAACTGTGTCTCCTGCTGCATACCAGTGCACCTGTCACGTCTTTGGACAGACACACTGGGTATGAGCAGTACACTTAAGTAGATGTGACAATTGAACCAATTAGACACGTAAGTCATCTTCCACCACCGTGATTGATGAAACAAAAGCCAACCAATGGGTGAAAACCCAGAGTGAAACAGAAAAGAGATAAGGGGAGGGGGGAGAGGGGGTGGACACACGAAGGAAAGTGTGATACTGGGGGGTTGAGCTGGGGATCATGTCATACCTCTCGTGAAATGTTCCAGATGGTGTTTTTTGTCTGCTGTAATGGTGTCATACCATTCATTGGTGAGCCCAAATGAAACTGGGTTCACTGCTTGCTGGGCAGTAGCACGCTGATGAAGCGCTCTGAGCGCCCTTCGATGTTCATCCAGATCTTCCGGAGGGACCCTCCTGCGGACTCGCCTGTCTGGAAAGTTTCGTTCCCGCAGGTTGGTTTGCAAGGCATGTTCCGCTATATAGACTGCTGGTTGCTGGAATAAAACTCGCTCCGCAAATCTGTCGAGATGGACTGTCCACTCAGCAAACATGTGGCTGTGTGACAGTTGCTTCCTGAGTCGCGCCTCTGTTTGATGAAGGCTCCCATTCATATGCCACAATAGTAAAAGACTGTAGTTGGAAGGCCAGTCAAGTGGGCACAGTGTGGCTGTTTCTTTCCATTTTTCAGGGGTAAGCCCTTCTGGAGAGGGAATAATCACTTCAAGAGTAGTACGATTCGATCCTAGGGGTTGGAGACCTCGCATCATACATGGTTCAACGAGCCCTGTGGTGTAGCCATTGATGAGCTCCTGGAAGCTTCCAGCCATTTGAAAGTCTTCATCCAACCCCAGGTGAAAACCAGGCAAATTTTTAGCAACAAATTTAACTGCTTGGAGCAGCTGCTTTTCTCCTTCCACGGGAGTCTCGTCACAGGAACGTTTCGGGCACGTGATGTTGATTTCTTGAGGTTTCTGTGCATTCTCAGGAGCATTCTCGAGGAGTTTGGGAGCAATTTTACTGGCCCAACTAGCCGGAAACCATGCCAAGAGGGCAGAGGCGCCACTCGTAAGGTCCACTAACCCAGTAGTGCGCCGATGCGGCCGATCTGTGACTAGGACTTTCACAGGGCCACTCGGCGCTCGACTCCGATTCACCTCGGAGCTCTCGCGGGCTGAGCCAATGAGTTCAGACAGGATGGGCCGAAACCAGTAAGTGGCATACAAAAGGCATTCAGTTTCTGGAGTCACCATGGATTCAGCCAATCTCATCAACGAGCTCATCGCCTGGGCGAGCTTCTCTGCCAATCGAATTGTGAGAGCCCTGGCTGTTTGCATAAGGACATCCTCCACCTTGGCACCTTGCCCGCGCAACCACAGTTCACCGGCCACACTCAGCAAGACGCGCGCAAACTGTTCTTGGATGGCAATCAAAGACAACGTCAGTCTCGCCTGGAGCCACAGCGGCGGGAGAATGCCAAGGTTTTCTGGTATGCAGAATGGGTTTCCGTCAGGTTGGATATTGTCAATTAACATTGCTAGCTTATCAGCTGCGCTCAAGATCTCGTCCTCAGAGGGATCTTCAGCTGCTTCAGGTATGGGTGGACACCATGAGATGGTAGCATCTTCTGGATCACTTTCTCCATCGGTAGAGGCTGCTTCTTCATCCGAGGAGGGGTCACTCACTGTGTCTCTTGCACCCTCCGGGCTTGCAAGTTTCATAGTGCCTGGATCAAATTGGCGATCTAGTGTGGCCAAAAGCTCAGGTTGCAACCGATGGGCATCAAAATAATGGATACCAGGGATTACCACGAGTTGTCGATCCTGTATACCAGCATGAAAGAAAACCTTGTGACCTCTGTGTCGATGAACGAGGGCTGGGGACCCATTGTAAGCTGCACACAGCCAGAGGGGAGATCTGTAACCATCAGCGGCGTAACCATATAGGTACTCACGATCAATTGAGCAGGGGAAAAATCCGCTGGTCGTCAGCACATGGTCACGTGTGCGGGACTCTAGCGCTGCGAGGACATTAGGGGGAAGCCGTAGCCTGTCTCTGCATGCCACTACCAGCCGATATCGTCTCCACGCTCGTGTGCCATTGGTGGTCACTATCATGGCAATAGCAAGGGGCGGTTTATCTTGGGGAGTAAAGGGTACCGATAATCCCCAGTCCAGTATGGCACATCTGTCGCTGGGGTAGTTTGTAGGGCCATGGTACTGAATGTCACGGGCTTTCAGCGTGAAGTATCCGTAATGGTAAACCCCTATTGTCTGGGCCATTCCAATCATGCCTGCCATGTCAAGAGGCGAGACAATATAGGTATGGTCAATGGCTCTTGTCAGCGCTACAGTTGCCCTTCCATAGCAGTCCTCGCGCTCGTCTGCTGTTGAATCTCTCCGTCCTCCACTGAGAAAGCCTACCCCTGTTTGAACAATGACAGCAATGCGTGCTGTCGCTCCTGCAGCAGAGGAGGTGGTGGAAACTCGCAGCCCACCATACCACTCGGTCTGAAAGCCATGTTGGAGTAGCAAATTATGTACAGCCGTACGGTTGCATAAGACAAGCAGCTGCGAGGTCGCTCCCTGTTGCAAGTTACGATAATAAGTCTTCAGGTAGGTACAGAAGGCAACCACATCCTCAACTGCAGACCTGAGATCCTTAGGGGCTTTCCACAATACTGTGCGGAAGCCTCCAATGGCTACAGTGGACTCATGTGGCACGAAATGGCCAATGTAGATATGGTTGGACTCATGGAGGACTAACTCCGGATATCGAACTGCAACGATGGCTTGGTAGGTCAGCATTGAAACTCGTGAGCTGTTAGGGAGAATGATGCCCCATCGATGAGGACCACAGAGTCCAGCTGCTTCAAGGGTCGTGGTGCACGCAGGTACCCCAAACTCCTCTGGTGCTGTGGCAATCAGCAAGACTGCGAGCACCGCTGCAATGAGGCTGCTGTGTGCATCCAACTGGCACGAAATTCGGCAGTGGAACACCCGCCTTAGGGCGACAGGCAGCTCGTAATCTTGCGGAGTGGATGTCCATGGGCCACTGTGCGGCTTGTTTGCAAGTCTCAGCAGACTGAAGAGCTCTGACTCCGGATCTTGGCTCGCATCAGGCCACAGCTGAGCTACGAGGGCTGCCATTCGTGCTGGTGGAAAATAGTCGCCTGACTTATCAAGTGCTCGGAGCCCCAACGGCCGTTGCAACAGTTTACGTCGATTGACAGCCGCTGCTCGGCCTTTGGATAGCCCTCCTGGAGTTTGCCTGTGGTCTCCAATAAAGACAGTCAGCATTGGCTGTTGTATGGCAGCAAGAGCTGCAATCTCATGGTAATTGCCATACTGTTGACTTTCGTCCATAAAGGCAAGCCAGGTGCGAGAAATCCAATGGCCAAAAGTGGAGTAGCGCATCGCCATTTCCGCCGTAGCTGAGCCACCTGTTGCGATGAGTATATTCTTATGTGAGATGATTCTATTACGGTCACTACATCGGACGTCAATTTTGGAGGCGTACGCCTCTCCTTTGCCCTCCTCCATGCGTCCAATTAGCCTGCCGAAGTTCTTGATTGTGGGGGGCGCAAGATCACTCACTTGATCCGCTAGTGCTTTGGCAGCTACATTCTCTTTAGTGTAGACGATTGCAACAAAGTCATTCAGTTCGCAGCTTAGGGCAATGAGCAGGACCGCAAGGGACCGCGTTTTGCCAGCACCAAAAACCCCTGCAATACATAAGTCAGATCTTCCAGTCATAATGGCCAGCAAGAGTGCAATTGAGACTGTCAGGACATGTCCATCACCGTGTGCTGCTAGAGGAAGGAGATGTTCACGATAGTAACTGTCATGGGCCCCATCCATCAAGATCGCGGCTGGTGTCAAAAATCGGCTCAGAATTCTGACTAACGCATCAGTCAGTTGCGTTTTGCGCTCGCTAGCCATACGGCGAACAGGTATATGCGGCTGCACGATGCCCATTGCCAATGGTAGGCGCGACTGGTTAGCTTGTGCAAACACTAAGAGTTCATGGCGGCTGCGTGTGTCTCCCAGAAAGGCCAGCTCTTCCCAAACAACGGCCATGGACGGGTGGTCTTCAATGGGTTTCAGCCAATCCTGTGCAGGATCAAAGTAACTCATTGTTTTAAGATGCTGGTCCAAAAGTCGCCCACAAAAGGTCCGAGCAATAGGCAGAGAGACAATAACAAGCTCCAGCAGCTTTGGGGCAATGCGCTTGAGCGCTCTTTGAACAGGGTTTTTGCTAGTTCCGCTCGACATCACCTTCTCATGTACCAATGCTATGACACAACGCTGCTGATTGTCTGGCAACTGGAATATGCCCAGTAGGGCTCTGCCTGCCATCACGTTCGCTTCCAAGTTGCCTAGGTTCCCAGCTTCACAGAGAGCACGCGGCGACAGCGCTGGAACATCGGAAGGTGCACTAAATAGCAGGAGTGGGGCACCATCAGTATGTAGGTGGATGACATGAAATCCGGCATACGCCTCATATTGATAGGTAACCTGTAACCGTGTTCCAGTCTGTCCTCGCTTCTTCTGCTGAGCAAGTTCTACACTGACCCAAGGCTGTAGATGTTGGAGCTGCCGTCCCGCATGATAGGCGTCTAATTGCGGAAGCACCATGTCCAGGAGGAAGATGAGGGTGCGTAGGGAAAAGCCACGCAGGAATTCCGCCAGTAAGTTGCGAACTAGCAATCCTCCCTCATCATGGGACCCTCCCGGTGTGGGAATCATCGCAATCAGGGCTGCTTGCAGTTCAGCTTCCGTTTCAGGCTGGCCATCCTATCCCGTCCGTCAATGGGCACTGTGTGCAGTTCAGTGTTCCCTTCACCAGCTGCTACTAACAGAGAACTTAGAGTTGTCTTGAGGTGTTCCGGAAGGTCAAAGCTAACCCATGAAAGTACACGCAGCAAACCCTCGCAACGTACCCCATGTGGAATGACTTGAGGGGTAGTGATTTGTAGTCTTTGGACTTCATGAACCCCTTCGTCAAGATCAATGAAGAGCAAGTGGCCATAGGAGTGTTTAGCACGTCCACTCCATGTGGGGTGCCCTTCTATCAGGACAATCTGATAGTTGAATTCTGTCAGAGAGTCAGGTTTCCACACACAAAGCCGGTCCTCCAGGCAGTGCACCAGTGTGACTGTGCGTTCGCCCGTGGCAAGTCTCATCATCTCTGGTGGCGTCGCAATCGCAGCAACTTTGGTGAGGCCAGGGAACACAGCAAACGCACTCAGGATCTCATGGACAGCAAGGCCCGTCTAGGACCCTGCCGAGAAACCGTGCACGTTGACATCCCTGAAACCGCTTGTAGCCGCTGTGGTGACTAACTGTGGAAAGCATGACTTCAGAAATAGATGTTTGCCTTGCGGATGGTAGCAACGAAAGATTTGCATAATTGCTGTTGTCCAGGTCGGGTGTGGTGGCCTGGCATGGGCTGGCCGGATATTCGCAGCCTCAATTAGGCGAATCGCTCGCGTGAGCAGCAGTTGTTGATCAGCGAACTGTCCAGGGAGAAAATCTCGCCAAGCTGTCCATCCTTCTGCCGTGGAGAGTAGCTGATAGATCACATATTCATGCTTGGTGAGGCCAACTGGGTGATATGTTCTTCCCAGTCATCTGTCATCGCAAGCGATGGGCCATACACCTTGGTTTGCGCAAGATTTTGCAGAAAAATATCATATTCATGCTCGCCACTAAGTAGGCCACCCCCTAGTCCACTGCAATGCACTTCAAGGGGTCGGTCTTGCATCGGGGCGTCATCTTGCCAGACTTCAGCGAGGGAAAAGACCCAGGAGGCCCACTCTGCAGAGCCTGTGAGGGCTACGGGCAGCGCATCTGCGGGTTGGCCCCCACTGTAGTGTTGTTTGGACACTTCCCCAATATCTATGGCCTGCTCGTTGACGGTGACTTCCCACTTAGCCATCTCTCTGAAGGGTAACGGAAGACCAAACGTGAGGGGAGCTGCCTGCTGCAGCGATGTACATGAAGGTTCAGATTGTTCCTTCCGGTGCCACAGTCCACACAGCAATGTGAGTTGAGCGTGGGAGAGAGGAACAGGAGGCACTTTGGCATGCAGTCGCAGACCAACCACTGGAAGGAAATTGGGATGCAACCATTGGGGCTTCCATTCTTGTGTCCCAAATAAAGCCGCAGCCAGCGGCAACCAGCCAAATTGGGCCAGCTCAGCGAGACTGCTGGGCATTCTTTTCTTGGCAGTAGTGCCAAACCCATGCAGGATAACTGGCCGCATGTAGTGTGGCTCAATTGTCATGGCTTGGTACATCTTGTCTCCCGGTAGTACTTGTACGCTGACTTCACCCGGCAGCAGGCTAAGGGTCGGAAGGGCTCCTTGCTCATAGGCAGGCCGAGCCCATTTGTGGAAGTTGGGTTGTCTGCCTTGGTAGCCATCAAGGATTCTCCGTAGATGACCGTGGCGCGGCCAGACTCCAGAGGCTGGGACCGGAAAAGTGACTAATCCAGACCACTGGCCCAACACACTCCACGCATGGCACCAATCTGCAGTAACCCGGGTGGACGTGCCAAGCAGAGGAGAGCCAAGTAATCCACTAGCGACTGCTTGCTCAACGTCCGCAGGTGGATATGTAGTAGCAAGGTAGGCTTCGACATGTCTATGATAGGCACTGGTAATAACGTGGGCTATTTCATCAGGATCAGTATCCGAGTCCTCCAATACAGTGATGGGCACAGGGCTCTCATGACCTGAAGCTAATACAATGACCAGGCCCGCGTTAATTTCAGTGAATGCCTCACTCATTAAGATGACTCCTTTGGGCCTACACTCAGCGGCAGTTTCATCCTCGGCCGTTTTGTCTTTCCGGGTAGGTTTAGTTGACCCAGACGGTGAAGAGTCATCGCTGCTGGACGACGCCCGACGAGACATGCGGGGACTCGGGTCTGGTGAACCACCATAGTCAACTTCATCTGCCAGATCGGCACCATAGGTAAGTGGCGGAGCTCGTAGCGGGTCAGCTGTTCGGACAGCAATATGGTCAGCACTATGCGATCTGGACAGCTTCGATGGTGGGCCAGGTTGCTGCATATCCCTGCCCGTGTCCACAGAGCGCGCACGTTTGTGCGATGATGCAATGGGACTTGGCAGTTTGCTTTTTGCAACTTTGCTTGGCGTAGCTGGGAGGGTTGGATCAGTGCTCGCTAGCCAAAGTTCTCGTATCTCAAAGAGGGTCACAGGCACACAATCGCTGTCAATCAGTGCAAAGTTGATGGTCGGAAAGAGGAATACACAAGCATCAAGGATGTACGTCCCAGCCCATGTCGGGTGTACCTTGTGAAGACCAGTGTCAGCCGAAATGTGGACAAAGACAACTGTGGTGAGTTCGCCATATGGACCGACATATCGTAGCCGTTCTTTCCACCAAGCAGCGACCATTGGCCAATGGCTGAGTCCAGGCACAGACTTGACCTTGTCTGATTGCAGATCCCGATTGTCCGTCACCAGATATACCGTGTGGTAGGGCAGAAACGCTGAGCTCTGACTAACCAACCATCGGTACAACTTGTGCCAATCAGGTCCAGGTAAGGTTTCGCTCCCGTCGACCATGGCAATTTCATAGTCATGCCGATCCGGTGCAGCTGTCTTCTTATGGGGGTCTCCAAATCGCCAGTGCTGCTCAATCGATACATTCAGCCCGTATTCAGTCGAAATGCTCTTGTGCTGTTCAATTGCGTAGAGCAAGTCAAAGAAACTGATATTTGGGTTCTTTTCATACCAAGACTTCGTAACCTGTTCTCTGGAAAGCAGAGACATCACACTGTGAATTCCTGGGCAACTGATTTGGCTGTAGAATTGAAGAACGGGGGAGGGAGGGAGGTGTTGAGAATCCTGACACGTCCTTGGTCAGAAGACTCAAGCACACCAATTGGAAAAAACAACAGAAAAACCGACAGGGAGGAACAAAGAGAAAGACAAACAAAGCAGGCAACAACAAGAAAGGGCCAACAGCACAACACACAACCAAACAAATCAAAAAGGGGGGGGGGAGGGGGGGGGCAAGTGTTGAAAAACCTGACACGTCTTTGGCCAGGCAGTTCAAGCACCCAGAGCGCAAACTTGAAGGATCAAATCAAATACCCAGGACACTGAGACTTAGGAGCAATGGCTAAGCTAGGCAGCGCACACGTAGTGAGCGAAAGAGGTGAATCAGGGGGAGGAAGCAGGAAGAAGAAGCTGGAAGCCCTGACAGTCTTTAGTCAGAGAATCCAGGCACGAGAGAGAGAAAAGAGAAGAATGGGAGAGGAGGTGAAGGCAGGCGC